>PVJO010008553.1:0-74549 GCA_004026905.1 Hystrix cristata | reverse complement strand
GACTAGTGATGTTGAACATTTCTTCATATATTTATTTGCCATTTTTATTTCTTCATCTGAGAAATGTTTATTCATTTCATTTGCCCATTTTTGGACTGGGTCTTTAAATTTGGGAGGTTTAATTTTTTTGAGTTCTTTGTATATTCTAGATGTTAGACCTTTGTCTGATGGATAGCTAGCAAATATTTTTTCCCAGTCTATGGGTTTTCGCCCTATTCTATTGGTGATTTCTTTTGCTGTGCAAAAACCTTTTAATAGCATGTGGTCATGTCCCACACTCTTATAAGCTTCCAACACATGAACCTTTGGGGGACATACTCGGACTGTACCCAAACCACCGCGGCAATGAATTAGCCAGCATGCTGTTATAGCCCTGGAAACCCACCATTTCTGTGAGCCTCAGGAGTCATATTTTCATCAAGGAATGACTGTATAACCTTTTTATGATTAAAAGAAGCCTTTAAAATATATATTGCTAACTAATAAATGCTGGTTTTAAATTTTTATTAACACTTATGAATTGTGCAAATTAATACATTTCTGTGTGATATTTCCACATTACTATGAACTTACTGGCCAATAGCACCATAATTCATGCCTGAAAGAAGCTTATCTAACACACAGATTTTCCCCCTGAGGCATTTCACAGCATTCTCGTCCTTAAGAACACAAGACAACACTTCAGCTCTATTCTTGGGGCTTAGCTAGCAAAATCACTAACAAAAAACCCAAAAATGTTAAAAAAAAATGTGGCAGTAAACAGCCTGCAAAAAGGCTGTTTTTTGTGTACTATGTGAGAGTTAACCCAAGAGAACAGAACGTGGTCAGGCTTGACCTCTGCTGAGAACCAACACATGAGGGTATAATTATGTTCTAGTGAGATGAATTTGTTAGGAGAAAGTTCCCAAATAATGAGGATCAGATCTATATGTACATGTTTGTGTACATATATGTGTGTATATCTATATTTATGAGTCATTACATGTATACTATGTACACTTAATTGCTTTATTTTCCCGTTCAACAAATAACGTCATAAAAATATAATACTTTTCCTAAAACCAAAGCAATAATATGCAAAAAGACATAGTAGCACACCCGAATTCACATATTTTGTAGTATTAATCATCTTAAGGCAACAAGGATACCATTTTCTCATAGCTTGTATACTCCTGCTGTGGTTTGAATGTGTTCCCATAGAGGTTCATGTGTTGGAAACTTAATTCTTAAATTTATACCTTAATGGTACTTGGAGGCAGGACCTCCTTAGGATTAGATGAGGGTATGAGGGTTGGACTCCCAGAAGGGCATCCATGGCCTTTCAAGAAGATCCAAGTTACTGTGCTTGCTCTAGGTCACCGCCCTCTGTTGCCACCCTCTGCCACATTACACTGCAGGAAGAAAGTGCTCACTGGGCACTGCTGCCATGCTGTTAGACTCTCAAGCCTCTAGAACTGGGAGAAAGAAATTTCTTATCTTTATAAATTACCGAATTTTCAGGTATTTTTGTTACGGCAATAGAAAAGGGGCCATGGTACACTCCAACATGTTATGAATATGCAGTGAATACTCTTTGCTTTTTAAAATTTTATTAGTACACGTTTGTAGTGCATAATGATCACACTCCTTGTGGGGAGTTGGTATGTGTACATAACACATCTCCACAAGCAGAGAGTAGTGTAACTATAATTTTGTTGACCATGTTTATAACGTAAGATTTAAAATAGTTATTTGTGAGCTACTTGAGAAACCAAACCAATACTTGAAATATCGTTACAAATTGTTCAAATCCTGTCTAGTGTCTATTTTCAAATGACTCCCTCTCCTATTAATCTGAGAGTGTTTTAAGAAAAAACAAACAAACAAACAAAAAACCCTTCACCACAACTACATATGTATCAATGGCAAAGAAAAAATATACAGCTGAAATGTGCAGACAGGGATATCTGTCAGGTGGTATGAACATGGCACAGGACTGAGTTTCTACAGTCAGCAAATGACAACTGCTTGCCTCTTGTCTTTATGGAGAGGGTGGAAAGGGGCTAGCAAGCAGGTCCTGCATTCAGGGAGGCCAAACAGGAGGCAGGGAAATTAATAAACTGAAATAAAACAGTCTGATGGATGCTCCTTTAGTGGTACTAAGTAACGATGGCACAACAATAACACTTGAGAGAACACAGGACATTTCGAATCTCCAAGTATTTCTGGAGACCTACTAAGGCAAAAGATAAATAATCAGGAATCACTTATCCTTAAGACACAAATGAAATTTACTAGAAATAAAAGACAAAAGCCAGGCAAGGACAGATCCTGAAGAAGACTTCCAAGGGACTGTGGGGTGGGGGGCAGCATAGATGTGAGAGAAACAGCAGAAAAAAATAACATCATTATGCAGCAAGACGCTCCTCCCCAGATGCCAGTGCCGTGTTTGTGAACTGTCTACTCTCCAGAACTGCAAGATATGTATCTGGGGATCTGGGGATTGATTCCAGGGCTTTTGCACTGAGCTACATCCCCCGTCCGTTTTTTATTTTGAAACGGGTTCACACTTGTCACTAAGTTGCCCAGACCGCACTTGAACTTGTGATTGTCCCACCTCAGACTCCCAGAGTGCAGGACTTACAGGACCGCAGGAGTGTACCACCACACCTAGCTAATACATTTCTATTAATTACTTGTTTATCAGTATTTTGAGAAAAGTTACTTTATCCTCAGGGATGGGAACAAGGACAGAAGGGAAGCACAAAGACAAGAGGATTTTGATACAAAAAATAATATTTGAAAGATCTTTTGTATTGATGATCTTGACTTTGTGAATGAATTTGGAGGTGAGATCATCTCCCAGAATTGAGCCTCAGAGCATGGATGATGACTTAAGAATAAAAAGGGATTTTGAAGAACCAAGGTGTGTGGAATTCAAACAATGAGAGAAAAGCAAAATAAAAGCACTAAAATTTAACAAGAATGAGCCAGCAAAGGAAAATAAAGGAGGGGGGTCCTGAGGATGGTGGAAGATCAAGAAGGGGAATAAGGTTATTATTACTAAAACAACTTGAGATACAAGGAAGACAATGCACAGATTTAGAGAAGCCATGGCATGGACATAGAGGAAAAATAATATATCTCCTAATATCTTGCAAAGGATAGAGATGCTCGGCTGGGCTCTCCATGATCCTCACAGTGCAGCCTACCTCTTTTCCAGGCCTGTGGTGACATGGCATGGGACCACTTTCCCTCCCACTACCATGCCTTCCCCTGAGTGCCTTTCTCCATGTAGAAGGCCCTCACTCTTCATGTGCTCAATCACCACTCGATGGGGAATTGGTTTCTGACCAAAGGCCTTTTTCCAACTGTGCTTCTCTACAGTACCTACTACCACTACTTTTACTTGGGTTTTGTGTGTGTGTGTGTGTGTGTGTGTGTGTGTGTGTGTGTGTGTGTGTGAATCTCTGATTGATATCTTCCCCACACAGAGACTGAAAGTTCTGCGAAGACAAGAACAATATCTGTCTGCTTCTTCTTCTAAATCCCATCATATCAAAACCTAGTGTTGTCACTCCTAAAAAAGGAACAGAGTACTATCTTCACTTGGACTCTTTCTGCAAGCACCAGGTTAATACAGTATCACAGAACCATAAAAGATCACAGGATCGGAAAAAAACAAACGCATCACCATCTATTAAAGAAGCTTTCAAACGTTTAAGACTCGGGATACTTGATTCTCCAAAAATTACACAAGACCTCAAAGAACTCTGGGCAATTTTTGGATTATGTCCATTGATATTTGCCATATTAAATGCTAAACTGAAATCTTTGACATATTTACTTCACTCAAAATAGTTGTAAAAACCCATTACATGGTATTGTGAACAATATACTTCATTTTAGAAACTGTTAATAGTAAGAAAGAGGCAATGTTGTAGATTTTTGGTTCAGTGTCAAGCCCAGTGATTGGGAACTGTATCTATTTCTACATTTCAGTTATTGTGATATGCCATTTTTGGATGAAGTCTTAGAAGAGAAACCAGCTTTACACAGGTACTTGGGAAAGTGAATAGCACTTTGTTTTAGTTACTTTTCTCTCGTTGTTGGGACAGAATACTCGACACCCAAAGTTAGGGGAAGAAAGGTTTATTAGCTCACAGTCTGCAGAGGTTTCAGTCTATAGTCCGCTGGGTCCGAGGCAGGGCAGCATGGCAGAGGCAGGGCGGACCAGCATGGCAGACCCGCAGCCCACCGGCAGCAAAGTAAAGTGAGGAAATGCAAGGAATGTATGCAAATAAGCCATGCAAACAAGCATCTAGTTAAGCTTCTTCCTGTATCTTTATGTAGGCTACCTGCCCCCAGGGCGGCCCGCACTCCCGCCCCCAATTTCAGTCTCACATCCTTGATCCCAGCAGAACAATGCCAAACCGATCAGTGGATCAATTTAGTAATCACACACTCTAGATCCAGCTATCTCTTACCACATGAGGCTTTGGGGGGACATCTAGACACAAACCATAACATACTTTAATAGGTTAGAGATTTTGCTATATTGATGGACATTCTTCACTGATGCTACACTAAGTTATGATACAGAGTCTAAAATCATATCAATTAACATTTTATGTTACATAAAAATTTATTGTTCTGTCCCGCAATTAGAGTGAACATTTCGCAAATGTTGATTCACTGAGGTACACAGAAACACTAAATACAGGTAGGTACTACTTTAGGATATTGAAAATAATATCAATTCTTAAATACCACCTGTAAGCTCATCAGAGTAAATCTTTTAAGTATAGAGAAACTATCAGTCTCATGATGGAAAACACAAGATTTCCAAAATTCTAAATTTTTGCTTGAGACTTTGAATTTTATCATGGGCAACAAATACTGTGAATTGTTTATCCTGGTGCTTGTTTCAAGAGAATGTCTACCAAATATGAAGGAATGAATAAACACAATTTCCCAGTCAGGCTTCCAAACAGAAATGGTGTTCAATGAAAAACTTAATCACGTAAATGCTTTTTACCAAAACAACTACTGTGCTTTGCCATTTAGTAGAAACGCTTTAGGTGTATTTTTTACTCTGTCACACAAAATATTAAAAAGATATATTCTCAGGATGTGAGTTTTAATAAAATTAATGAATTTTACTGTGCCATCGAGGAAACTGGCTTTTTTCCCTGTGAGAGTATACAGCAGTGAAGAATCACAATGGCAACTTACTTTGGGGCCGCAGTTCTGATTTACGCTGAGTTCAGCAGTTTTACCCACCTGTGTACTTCATTAGTCAGCTTTTCATTACTATGACAAATTGCTGAGAATAAATTTACACAGAGGAAAGGTTTCTTTTGCCTTACAGTTCTAGAGCTTACAGCTCATGATTAACTGGCCATACGGATCTGGGTGGTAGCGAGGTAGCAATCACAGCAGGGGTGCCTGGCAAAGCAAAACCATTCACCTCATGTCCAGGCAGCAAGAGGGTGAGAAGGCACTCAGGGCACACACTCCCCCCAACTCTAGATAGGTGGAGAACTAAGTTCACTGACTTTCCGCTAAATTTGCTGTGCTTCTTGCACTCCCAGTCACTGCTGAAGGCACCAGCATCTACCTGTAACTCATGCCACCATTCCAGGCCTTCTGCCTGCAATTTGTCTCTTTCACCTTGGCCTAGTTTGGCTGAGATAGAACCCTTTCTGGAAAACCCACCCTGACTACCTTGACACCATTATGCTAGTCTCTCTCCAAGAGGCTCGCAGGGATCCTTTTATTTGTTCTGTTTTAGGCTGCACTTGCCACAATGTCTTACTGACAGACATGCATATCTGCTTCCTCTTTTGACTGGAATTGAAGCTTTCTGAGGAAAAGGGCCAGATCTTGTGTATCTCTATGTCACAGTGACTGATATAGCTCATGGTATATAGTTCACAGTCAGGATTTTTTTTTAACACTGAGAAATTAAGTCAGTAATTGAATAGAAAAAAAAAATAAAACGAAAAGACAATGGCCTTCCAAATCAGAGGGAAAGAGAAGTCACAAAGAATAAAGACATTATGGACAGGGTAATATAAGAAACGCTGAGACACTGAGGACATGATACGTATCGTCATCCTAACAGTGTAACAAGGATCCTCAAGAGGTTAACTGAACTCCAAACCAGATAGCTGAGAACACACAGAACAGAATTAATCCTTTCAGATGCCAGTATAGAAACAGGTAAATAAAGAAGAAAGCAGTGCCCAGCCAAAGTACACATGAGTCCACTCACCTACATAGCCATTCAGCACAGATCTATGTGAACTCCTATTTCATACTGGGCCTAAGATAGGCAACTTAAAAGAGGAAAGGTCAATTTTGCCTCTTAGTTTCAGTCCACAGTTAGTTGGCTATGTTGTTCTGGGGCTTGTGGAAAGGCAGCATATTATGGTAGGAACAGTGGGAGAAGAGGTCTATTTACCACATGGCGGTCAGGAAGCAGAGGGGAGAAAGGCTGGGATCCTAATATCCCCACTTCAAGGTGACAGTCCGCAGTGTCCTGTCTTCCTTCAACTGAGAACTCTTAAAGGTTCCACCTCCTCCCAGTGAGCTAGTGACCAAGACTTTAGTATAATGGTTTTGAGGGACATTTAGGATCCAAACCATAACATATAACATAGAGAATATGTATAAAGGTACAGAATGAGCTCTAAAATATAATAGGTTTTTAGATAACGTTACTCAAATTTCCACAGTTCCATTCTTCTTTTTTTTGGCGCGGGGCGGGGGGGGGGGGATGGAACCGAACTCAGGGCCTTGTGCTTGCCAAGGCAAACACTCTAACCACTGAGCTAAATCCCTAGCCCCTTGTTCTGTTCTTCTTTAACATACAATAACCAATTGTTTCTGGCCCAACATCTTGGCTTTCTTCTTGCAAAATTATGAGAGTTCAAGCAGAAGTCTACTGTTTTCTACCTGCTAATGCCTCAAATTCTTACTCTTATGTACAGTTATGCAATTTATTTCAAGTCAATGACTGAAATTTGTACCATAACCCAGAGGTTATCTGGATAATTTTGGTTTTGTTTGACCTCCAAAATAAATGTTCTTCTCTGAGATAAACATAACAGGCTTTTAAAAAGATGAATTTCAGGGATTCATTCATCCATTCATTCAAAGGCTTAGCATTTACCAGGCATTACCCCTGATATTGGAGATTTAATAATATGTATGTAGCACTTCAGAGTCAAACAAAAGTCCACCACACAACATAGTACCAAGTTGCTCCTGCCATTGTTGTTTGCTTGACCCTTGTATACAAGTTAGAGCTACTTTCTTCTATTGATTTGAAAATTAGGCATAACTCTTTCTCTATAAAGAGGATGCTAGTGGTCCGCCCAGAGTTTTACTATTAGTGGCAAGAGTCATTTGTTGAAATAGGTTCATCCTTCTGGCTACACAGACATCAATTAATAACATAAAAGAATGTCCAGGTTGCAAACATTCAACTAACAGCTTTCCTGTCCAAGTCTTTCTCACTTCCATTTGGGGTTGTCTCATCCAAGATGAAATCATTTCAGTCTCTAGTACTACAGGGGTTATCTCTGGCTCCTTCCTTTTTAAACTGCATACCACTTGCCATTCACGTCCCCATCGCCTGCAGGAAATACGTGCCAGAATATCCCTTGTTCAAAAGGTACTGCATTTGCCTATAAATGAAACAGATCCCAGAGGCTGCTAACCTGATGTTTACATCAGCTACCCATTATAATACCTAAAACCTAGGCACCCTTTTTGCCTAATCACGAGCCATCACAGACCTAGATTCCTGGCTCTTATCACTAAATCCCACAAAATATTTTGATTTCCCTTCCCCAGAACCAAGGAACCCCTACAACCGAACTCTTATTTCAACACTCAGGAAAAACAATGACTTCCTCAGAGTGGAAGAGATTTGAGGGAAGGAATATTGATACCCATTTCTGCTGCCTGAGTCTATAATCCTACTAAGCAAACATATCTCAAATGGTTCTCCAGACGATGCTTAGATTCCAGAGATTTATTAGCCATCGTATACTACAACCATTTGAAGATTCATGATGCTAAATACTCTGAGAAATTATGTTGTTGAAAATACTAATTTTGCTTAACAGTGGTTGTCTAATTTATCACAAAGTGTGTGTGTGTCTGCACGCAAGCGTGCATGTACATGTTCGAGCAGAGACAAATAGTAGTGCCCCCCAAGAACCAATGCTCTAAGAAATACAGAGAGGAAACACTGAGCCAGCTTCTATTTTTCAGTTTCTTTGAAATTTCACAACAGAGTTAGAGTTATGCTACATTTTTGCCTCTATCTTCAAGCAGCATGACTTCTGTCCATCTTTTATTTACCAGTGATCTTGACTAATACTCCCCACTTGAATCATATTAATTCTCCTTTTTGTGGATTTCCCCTTAAGTCTCTGCTGATCCCTTTTCTCAGGTGCCATTACCAGGTTATGGCCCACATTGTGGCAATTACCTTGAGCTGATGCTCCCTTGCCAAGCCCATGTTTTCTTATATATCTAGACAGGTGACTACTTTTCAGTGTTTTTACCTGGATTGCCTCATTTTTGGATATAACACATCTAAAAATAAGATCATGTTTTCTTCCCCCAAAACCTTCAGTGGTGTCTATTCTAGTAAACCAGAAATCCAGTCATTTGGCCAGAAAGTTGGGGGTCATTTAGACACCTCTGTACTTCACTTCTTCATCCCATGAATCACTATCTTGGATCCACTTTCGGTGCCACTGTCCTTGTCCAAAATACTGCCAAGCAGCTACTTAAATATCCTACTTTATAAACATCTCTGTTCTCCCTCTCATAGCACCAAAGTGATTTTTAAAGATGTAAATCAGAACATGTGCACCCCACTTGAAGCTTTTACTAGCTAATCATTATTATTAGAATAATACTATAGATTCTGACATACCTATGAATCCACCTGGTTCACCTCATGCCTCCCTCAGCATCCCATCCCACACCATGATCCCACTTGCTAAGTACATTCCATTCTGTGTTCCTCAAATAAATCAGGTTCCTCTTTCATAAGTGCAGCTCCCAGAGCCTAAAATATTCCTTATACCTCTCACCTTCCGTATCTACCACTTTCTGTTTCAGCTTCATTCTGTTTTCAAGGCCTCCCTTAACTTCCTCATCCACGCTGACTCCTTCTAATTTATCCCCGCTGCACAAATGCACTTTTCCTTCATAACACAAATGAATATTTCAGGCCTTATACCTATATTAGAAAGTTCCCAAACACAAGGATAATGTCAATTTTTGTTTATCACTGTATCCATAGCACAGAGCACTGACTGAAATAAAGCAGATACTTAGTAAATATTTGATGGAAAAACTGGATGGAGTTTATTATATATAAATTCCCTCAACCTTCCTCACTTCTTCCTAACTTCTTACTCCTCTTTCAGTTTCACCTTTCCTTTTGCTTCTCTTATTTGCAAATAGAAATACTAATTACCAAGAGTTGAAATAGTGGAGTACAATTCCAGTGGTGTCCAATTTGGGGGAAGAGAGGCTGACATAATTGATGACATCCAGGATAATGGCCAGAAATATTCTTTTATAATGGGTGGTGGCTGGAGGAGAAACACACCTGTTCTCAAAGGAATAAAGTTTTCTTTCATAATACTCCTTTATCCCTACACCATTAATTCCTCTATCCACCATACTCTTCCTGTAATTCTGCTCATCTCTTTGTTTCTTCACTAATCTTTTCTCTCCAGTCTAACTACAGGCATAAGTTTATTTTTTTAAAAGTAGACTTTCTTCTTTCCAGCGTATACCTGAAACTCACTTCTCCCTTTACCACTAACTTCATCTTGAGTCCTTCCACCACCCACGTTTTCTTTTTCCTCTTTCCAAATACAATAGCTTGAAGACACACTGACTTTTTTTCTCATCTGTTGTTCACTCTTTGGATTCTTTGGACTTTTGCTCTCCTTTAAGTCCTCTCACTGAGCTAAACAAGTCTTCTCGGACTCGGAAGTTTCATCTGAAATTCACAACACGAAGAACAGCACAAGCACTGTGGATTTTATTTCCTTTTCATTTAATTCAGATGAAGGGGGTTGGAGAAGCTTGCAACCTAGAACTGCCAGACCCAGGCAAAAAGAAGGGAGAGAAAGAAGGAGAGGAAGAAGCGGAAGGAAGAAGGAAGGAAGGAAGGAAGGAAGGAAGGAAGGAAGGAAGGAAGGAAGGAGGAAAGGAGAAGAGAAGGGAGGGGAGGGGAAAGGAAGGGAGGAGAGGGGAGGGGAGGAGATGAAAGAAAACCAGAAAAGAAAAGAAAATCATGCTTTCTTCCTCCAGCCAACAGACTGGGAAAAGGGTGGTCTGGCAGAGCAAAAACCTTTTTAATACTCCAATCAAACACCAAAAGAAAAACTGCCCCTTCGCGGTGCTATTGTGGCTGAGGAGAGAGCTGAATTTCCATTTTCAGAGGCGCTGGAAGGCAGCACTATTCAGTCCTCAGCCTCACCCACCCTCCTGCAGGTACAGTCTGAGGGCCCCGTGGGGAGAGAAACTCCTACCCTGTCCCCAGCAACAAGGCAGAATGAGTGGTTTCTGAACTGGTGCCACTGAGCTCCACAATCTAACTAGAAAATGGGCAAAAGATATAAACAGACATTTCACCAAAGAGAATGCACAGGTGACAAATACGCACTTGAGAAGACGGTCAGCATCACTTGCCATTAGGCAAATGCAAATTAAAATGGCAATAATATCACTACAAACCTGTAAGCACAGTGAGAAAAAAAAAGTGCTACTACCAAGGGTACAGCAAAATTAGATCTCTAACACACTGCTACTGAGAACGTAAAATGGTAGAGCTATTCTGGAAAATAGTTTGTCAATTCCTTAAAACACTGAACACACACTCTTCTTTGTTTTTTGAACTGGAGATTAAACCCAGGGCCTTTACACTGGGCCACATCCCTAACCCACTTTTTAATTTTTTAATTTTGATACAGGGTCTTGCTAATTAGCCCAAGCTGGGCTGAAACATGTGATCCTCCTGCCTCAGACTCCCAGACTGCTGGGATTACAGGTGTGTGCCACCACATCTGGTTAGCTTGAACATGTACTTAATTATCAAGGCAACAGTTACTTCTAGAATATTATCCCAAAGGGAAAAAAATCCTAACTTCACACACAAATAATAGGTACATGAATGCTCATAATAGTTTTCTTTGTAATAACTAAAATCTCAAAACCTAGATATCCTTAAAGTATGAAAGATAAAACAAATTTTGGCATATCCATACCACAGAATACTACTTTAAAATAAAATGAACTACTCATATACTTAACACTTTGACAGGTCTCAAAAGAAATACATGGAATGAAAAAAAACTAATCTCAAAAACTTACATACTATATGATCTAGTTTATAGTCTCAAGATGACAATATTACTGAGATGGACATAGATTAATGACTGCCAAGGATTAGAGAAGGTGGAGGAGAAGAGAAGTGGCATAATTAAAAAGAGTATTCTAAGAGATCCTTGTGGGGTACGATAGTGTTATATCTTGATAGTGCTGTTGGTTTCCCAAGATCGCATGTGAAACTGGTGAAATCTAACCAAGGTCCAAGGATTATACCAATGTAAACTTTCAGGTTTTGACACTGCAACTTAGAGTTTTCTAAGGTGTTTCCATTGAGGGAAATTGAGTGAGGGCCATTTAAGACCTCACTATACTTTTTGTAATGTGCTATGAATTTATAATTATTTCAAGACAAAAACTGAAAAGAAAACTGAAAATGGTCTGTTGGTCATTCATCCCATTAAGTCACCCGTCTGTTCATCCTTTTGAATACTCAATCTTTGGTTTATGGCTATCTCGTTCAAACATCTAAGAAAGAACCCTGTTGATGGCCACTCCCCTCCCACATCAAGTTATGCAAATTTTCACTGTTAAGTCTAATCCTGAAAATAATCTCGGAAGGACTTCTCCTTCTCAATCTCACAGTTGCTCCAGGGCAATCTGGTCACATCCATCCCTGCCAGTCTTAACGTTTGCCCTTCTCCAACTCCAACTCCCTTACACAAGGCTTTCTAACAAAAATTATGCAACCAAAACGCATAACGATCTTCTGTGTCTACACCTGTGGTCACACTGCATTGTCTCCTAAGAACATCCCGACTTCTTCTCTGTCCAACATTTACCAACAATCCCAGACACTGCTTCACTACGAACACTCTCCCAGCTTCCCCTGGACTGAGTAACTGTTGCCTCCTCAGTGACTATCTTGCTCTTGCTACTGAACTCGATCCTAGCATTTACCACAGTAGACTACAATCATCTACTTTTACATTTGTCATCTACACTGTATCCAAAGTTCTTCAAAGAGGCAAATATAATATTGATTTTAACAGCACCAATACTTAGTGGCACACAGACACAATTAGAATTTAAATATTTCTTGGGTAACAAAAATGTTAGATCTTGTGCTTAGGTTCTCTCACTTTATTTGAATATTTTAAAATATATACACAAGTTACATTATTGATGAAATAGACTGTTGTGCTTTGGACTGAAGACTTCCTTGCCCTTTTAAGGAAAAATACATGAATTAAAGGACCACTTAGAATATACTTCTGAGAGTTTATGACTATTTGTTGATCCATATCTCCCTTAATCTTGAAAACTAGCATTTCAAGAGATATATGTGTTATGAGTCACACAGTCTCACACTACAGCCACACAGATCTTCCTTCTCCAGGTAAACTACTTTAATATCTTTAAATGCTGAGGGCTGAGGAGAATTTGAAAAACTGTAGTCATAAGCATTACAGCAACCTGAAGTTGCAAGGCCAATGGCTGACTGACGTTTCGGGGACCTGAAACACCCTACTGTATGCTGGCAAACATCTAAGAAAACAAAAACTTCAGAGTCAAAATACAGATGAGACACCATCTGGAATTGCTCAACTTCCTAAATAAGTTCGGTGCTGCAAAACATGACAGGAGTTCTACATCCTTATTAAGAGAGCTGACCATTTATTCTTTTAATAAATTTATTGCCCCATTAAATTTCAGTTATAATCTTGGGCACTGAGGAGGAAAGGGTGATGGCCCTACCAATTATAATACATCAAAACCATCCACATCTTTATAATCCATGCAGAATTTCAAGTCAGGACCCAGGACCCATTTACTGACTTCTAGAAAGAACCAGTTTTGAGCAGGTATTTACAATAACAGTCATATTTGCTACCATTGGCTGGGGGCAGGGGGACTCTCTGCTTTACATGACTGTACACAAGCCAAGCCTGAAAGTCTTCTACATAAAGTACAACACTCCTAGATTTAAGTATAGTCCTGTAACACCAGCAGAATAAAAGAACTGAAAGATGGTCTAGGGAACATTTATGGCACCACGTTTGCAAAATTTATTATGTTTGCCGGCCAACTGCACTATTCCCTTAATGCTTGCCTGCCGTCGTGGAAAATTACTGGAAAATGGTGTATTTGTGTGTGTGTGTGTGTGTGTGTGTGTGTGTGTGTGTGTGTGAAGAGACTGTCCTTGAAAACCCGAACAGTTATAATAAGAGTGAGCGTGCAAGAAACACTTTTCTGCACTCCACCAAGCTAAAAAAAGGTTTGCTAAGGTTCTCAAAGAGAGAAACGAGAGAGAGATCATGGAAGAATAGAACTTAGATAAAAACAATAGTTGGTAGAGAGAGCAGAGAACTTATAAACAATTCAATACCACACACAAGGATGTACAAGTCATGTTCGCTGAGGGCCCCTCCTGAGGGGCCAAAAGAAGCTGCAATAAAAAGAGATGCAAACAAATGTTTCCATTATTGAGCAAGGTTTACATTTAGAACTAAAACACCAGGGAAAAAAATAGCAGCAGGGATCAAAGCTAGGATTAAGCCGACATGAAAGTACTCCAGAAATAATATTTTTTATTTGTTAAGGATTTAACGTCCATCTACTTTCCTAAAGAATTTGAGGACAATAGTAGCGGTCTTTTTTTTTTTTTTTCCCTCCTCTCATTTTCCTCTTTTTGAATCATGGGAACCTTGAAGTTCTCTTCATCTCAGGTCAGTACTGAAGATAGATAGGTCCCTGCCTTATAAGTGATGTATAGTCAACTTTTTGTTGCTTGTACAAAATACCTGACATCCAAAAGTTAAAGGAGGAAAGGTTTAATTCGGTTAGCTGGCTCCAAAGCAGAAACACCATGGTGGAAGGGCAGGGTAGAGCAAAGGTGTTCGGTTCATGGTGGCTGGAAAATGGAGTGGGCTGGAATGAGCCCCAAAAAGAAATGTCTAGGATCCAGATATAGTTCCCAAGGTCACACTCAAGTGACCCACCCAGACACATCCAAAAGCTCACTTCACTAATCTGGTAGTCATTTCTTAATCTGGTCAAGCTGGCAATAATAGTTAAACGTCACAACAGGTGGGCCAGCATTTTCCAGGAGACTGCAGCTGACAAGTGTTCTGAAGATGAGGTGCATTTTGCAATGCACAGTGAAATGCAGTCCATAGAAGGACTCCCACGGAAGGAAGGAATGAGAAGTGAAGGTTTGACAGGCGTTTACTGGGAAGACAGAAAAAGTACAAATCCATCAGAAAGAACACCTTTGGCTGATTCTCTTCTAGTGGTGGGATCCGCAGTTTTCAAAAACTGAGTGGGGCCGAGTGGCGAGAGGGCAAAAAGCTGAAGGATGGTAAAGCAGCCAGACCATGCAAACTAAAAAAACAAATGTGAAGACGCAGTAGTCAGAGCATCTACCTGCAAAGAGCAAATGGCTGTAAACTGTATCGTGACCATGAAAATGCTCACTGCTCTACAATAAGCAGTTTGGATATCAACTGATCTAACTAAACTCTCACATTAAAATAAAAAGAAAATGTGTATGAACAATCACATGTCATTTACTTCCATATATTTATAGCACAGCAGTATTAATCATTTTAACTCTCATTTTCCTGGAATTCATGTGGTACAAAATAAGCATAGCTGTCAAAATATCAGTCAATAATTTCATGATTTGACAGGGAATATCATATCCTAGATGAACACGAAAGAAATATAATTCCTGGTTTTTATTAAGTCTATGGAGTCAGTCTGTAAGTGATTCAAGATCTAAAGCTTTTTTTGTTTTTAATTCTGAAATTCACCTTAAGCACGTTTATGGTTGAAAATGAACACACTTGCAGGGATTCCACGAACCAACTCAATAAAACAATGAAATATGAGAGTATGGTTTTAAAACAGCTAAATGGAGAAAGTCAATACTCTGCTCATTTTTGTTTGAAGAAACTGATGATTAAATGTTGCTTAAAACATGAATCAATTAAATTCCTCTAGGAAGTTATGGGAGCACAGATGGTTAATCCAATTCATTTCCATTAATGGAATATGGTATACACTTTTGAGGATGCTATATCATGTGACACACACTATATCCCTCTTCTAGATTAAAGTTTATGGTATGTCAACTACCTCCCTAAGTACAGATTACTCGAACTATAAAGCATGCCTGTGAAATCCAATCCTGAGAAGTGTAAATTTAGACTTCTAATTCCTTCCACCCTACCTGCTTTTTTTTTCTTCTTTCTAATTGGATTAGAACTGTTTAATTACAAAGGGGTGTGGAATTTTTTCCTCCTCCTATCTTTCATTTTTTTCTTCAACTGAACTTCTAATAGGTTTCACTTCCAAAGTTTGGTTTTGTCTTAGAACTTTCAATTGCGTTTCCTGAGTACAAAATTAAAAACTGAACCATTTTCGTAATAACAATTCAACTAATAGTTATGCGTAGATATTTTTACAAACACCTATTTTGCATGGCATTGGTCATTCAACGCATTAAAGAAAAAGTAAGGAATATATCTCAACTACTCATTTATTCCCTACTGCCAGTCTATCCCTTCCAACTCACCCCACAAACTCCCATGCCATATAAAGACTATATTTTAAGAATCAGAAGCCACATATTCAACTAGCTGTAAATATTATATACTGCTTGTAAAAAGATTTTACTCTCTGAACTTAATGATAGTCAATAACCCTAAATAAACTATGAAGATTTTTGTTTTCAAAAACTCACTAGGATGTACTGTATTTAGTAACTATGTGGTTTCACTAGGTTTTAATTCCTCAGTAAACAGGAATTGGGCCCTCAGGATTGTGGTTTTTGAAATTAGGGTGTGTTTAGATTTGGAGACTGCCCAAAATTCATTCACATCTAGAAGGGAAAGCTCACTGCCAAACATATGCAATCAGGGGAGAAAAAAGATTACATTCTAAATATGGTTTGTATAACAAATACTTCCATCTGTTTCACAAAGATCAAATAGAACTCCTCTAAAACAGTCCAATGACATTTAAGCATCTGGCAAAAAGAAAGCGTGTATTTATGGGAAACGATTCAGGTTAGCAGTATTTTTTTTTTTTTTGTCTGCAAGGATAGGTAGTGGAAAGCTAAATAAGATTATTCCTTTTATATTTAATAACAAAAATTGAATTTAAACATTAGTTTTTTTCTGCACAAAATTTACATATCTTCTCAAATGTCATTATTAAACCAAGGCAAAATCAAGATTCTATTCAGACGCCTTTCAAAAACTGTTTCAAAATTGATATTAAAAATTACAGTTACACCCAAACAACAAAGTTTAAAATATTTCCAGAAAGAATTCAAGCCAAATTTAAGAACACGCACATTGATGTTTGTTTCTGGAGCCAGATCCATATGAGTAAGGCTCACGCCATACAAAGTCGTACGTTACACACAATTTACATGCTAGGTAAAACCATAACTGGAAAAACCTAAACCTTTTCTACAATCTGCCAGTTACTGCCTCTCACCTGTCAGTTTACCTCCTAGAACCCACTCTGAGATAACAGACTGGCAGGCTCAGTATTTCCTCCTTTACCGTGAGCACAAAATTAAGTATTGCCAGTAAGAAGTAGGACTCCTTTACCGTGAGCACAAAATTAAGTATTGCCAGTAAGAAGTATTGCCTACGGCTGGGGATTTAGCTCAGTGGTTAAAGTGCTTGCCTTGTAAGTACAAAGACCCGAGTTCAATCCCCAGCACCAAAAAAAAAAAAAAAAAAAAAAGTATTGCCTACAGTATGGACTGTAGGAAGAAGAGGGCTCCTCCTCCAACTCTGGTGTGCTGATGTTTACCTTTTCTCCCTCCTGCTACACTCTTGCTGCATGAGGACATCTGAGTGTGCTCTGTGCTATGCACCTACATGTGCCATGGCTCACCTGTGCGCTCAACCCTAGTAGGACTTGGTCAACATGGACACTGCTGAGGAGTTTGTTTCCTGCTCGTTCAGAGGCAACTGACCAGTTATGGCCCAGGAAGGCCAATGGATACAACCACACCTTCCCCAGTGAGATACGCATGCCAGTATAAAGAGTAGACCCTCTTCCACATTCATCCATTCTTGGGTATGCTCATTCAGCCCTAGGATGCCATTAGAGGGGTCTTTACACTCTTGTACTCTGTCCTCACAGGTTAATTACGCATTCTGATAAACTAAAGTGTTTGTATTACTTGTTGATTTCTGTCCCACAACTGAACCCATATGACAGACTACTTAATACTTAGAGCTTCCTGCTCCATATTCTATTTTCAAGCTACTAGACTCCTACATCTGCAAATTCATCTGGATGGATGAACAGATACCACACCAACCTAAAGGCCCACAATAGAATTCTAACTGCCCCCTCCTTCACCAAACCACTGCCACCTATCAGTTAATAGTAACCCTTTCTTCCTGTGGCCTAAGACAAGAATCTTGGGATCACTCTTCATCCCTCTTCTGCTCTCACAAATCATACCCAAACTATCACCCAATTCCATTGGCTTTTTCTTCAAATATTTCTAGAATCTGACCACTTCTCAACAGCTCCATTGTTTCCACTCAAATCTAGGCTAAGCCATTATCATCTTTTAACTGCTGAAGGCCTCCCTCTAGTCTATTCTCTGGTACCACAGCTTTCCTTCTGAAACCTGAGTCCTCAACTCAAAACCCCATATTAGCTTTCTACTTTACTCGAAGTAAAAGTCAAAATCTTATAAAGGCCTTATAAAGGCCAGAAGAGCTGGTCTCACCAATATCTTGAATTATTTCCACTGTATTTCCCACCCTCATGCCAGGACAGCTGTATGGGCCTTCATGCTTTCCCACACTTCAGGCAGGGCCTTGTCTCTTAGATTTCTAAATGGCTTCTCCTCATTCCTGCAATTCCTAGACCCAATGGCATATTTTAAATAATGACAATATTTAAAATTGTACCCTCCAACCTGGACAATCTCCATTCCCCTTACATTGTTTTTTTTTTTTTTTTTTTCTGTATAGCACCCAGTATTTTAAAACTACAAATATATCTATTCTAGAAAATCTAACATTTAAGGATGTAAAAACAATTATACTCACTTCTCATAATGTTGGAACATATCTAATTATTAGAATAATTATCCTGTGATATTTTCACATAATATTTTTAAGGAAGGAAGAAGTAAAAATGCAAGAATACTTAAAAGGAATACACATTTAATTATTTGGTAATAAGTAAAAGAGTGACTGTTAAGTTATTAACTGTGAAACAGATACATTCCTTGACATTATACCATAGATATGTTTCTACAAGTCTGAATTCATTTCAACTGCATTACAGTAGCATTCTCCAAACTACGTAATACTATTGTTCTATCAGTAATTTAATGGAAGGAAGGATTCTATTAACAATGCCTTCCACTTGAAGACCCACATTTAGTTAGGAATATAGTATGCTCTGAGCAGTTTTGTTTTTCCACTTTAACAGTTTCTCCAACTTATCTGACTATGCAGTATTTTTTACTACAGACTATAAAAATAATAGTGTTTCACTAAATACAATTTGGAAAACACAATATTAGGGGATATATGTTTTCAAAAATGATTAAATTTCTTTTTTTTTTAAGCAAAACCCAGATTGTATATATCAGAAAGATCATGTTTCTCCAAAAATAAGACCTAATTGGAAAATAATCAGCCTTGAAAACTAGAGATTAAAAATGCCAGCTGCAATCAGCCTATCCTTCCTTTACCTGCCATCACTATTCCGCTGCCTGGTGGCTACTCAGATTCTCCATGTGCAAAGAAGAGGGAGGCCACTATTGTTGTAACTTTCCCTGTTTTGAGTCCCTTACTGTCCGGTTGAAATGACTGCTAGAAGACTTAAAAAGCTAGAATTCTCTTTTATCCATAATTCATTATTCTCCTTCCCACTTATCAGGAGTGAGACACTAAATACTAGGAACTTATCAGCAACTGCATACGTGGGAAAAATTAGAAATGATCACACATTCCTGGGGAAGGTGCGGGCTCAGAAAATACTTTAAATTTACACCACAGTCTGACTCTTGGCACAAAGAAAATCTATAACTATAATAATAATGACAATAATAATCAAAAACTAGTAAATCCCAGGGAAGGGGTTTCAAAGTGAAATAATAAATCAATAGAAACCATCCCTGAAAGAGACCTAGCTAAGATATACTAGTCAAAAACTTTAAAACAACTATCTGAAACATGCTCAAAGAACTAAAGAAAGATTTGGAGAAAGAAAAGATGCATGTTCAAAATGGCAGTTCTAATGAAGAGAAAGAAAACCTTTTAAAAAGGAGCCAGAAAGAAATTCTGGAGCTAAAAAATATAGTAATGGAAATGAAAATTTTAGTAGAGGGATTCAAAGACATATTTGAGTAGGCAGAAGAAAGAATCCATGAACTTGAAGATAGGACAATAGAAAGCATCAAGTCAGAGAAACAAAAAGACTGAAGAAAAGTGAAAGGAGCCTGAGGCACCTGTAGGACACAATCAACCCAAACAAACATGCACTGTGGGAGTGCTAGAAGGAGAAAGAGGAAGAAAAAGTGGTTAGAAAAGTGGCTGAAAGTGTTCTAAATCTGATAAAAGATGTTACTATAAATATCCAAGATGTTACTATAAATATCCAAGATATAGTAAATATCCAAGATATTTAACAAACTCCAAGACAAATCCAAAGGGAACCATACTGCAATGCATTATGCTAAAACGTTTGAAAGACAGTTAACAGAGAGAATTTTGCCAGCAGCGAGAGAGAAGCAATTTAGAACAGAAAAGAGATAAGCACATTACTCATCAGAAACCTGAGAGGTCAGAAAGTAGTGTGTGGATACAATCAAAGTTTACAATTAAACATGTAAACAAATAAACAAAACTGTTAAAAGTCAGTGAATCAGTGAAGAATCCTACCTCTATCCAGTAAGTCTGCCCCTGAAAAGTGAAGAACAAATTATGACATTCACAGATTAAAAAAAAAAAAGAAGAAAAAGCTGTGCGAGTCCACTAGTACTGGTTAGCCCTAAAAGAAATATTCGAGGGAGTCCTGTATGATGAGATGAAAGGACACTAGACAGGATTATGAAACTATATGAAGAAAAAACCACAATGAAGACTCGAGCATCTCAGCCATTTCAACTGTCAGAACCAACTTTTCTCAATAAGATGAAGACAAAGCAAATTCTCAAACACCAAAGTCCCCAAAGATCATTTGAAGCAGGAAAGCTTTAGGATGCAAAAGACTCAGCTAACTTCTGGGAATAACGGGACATCTTCTTTCCTCTTTACTTATTTTTCTGGTTTTCCTTGTCATAAAAATAAGAAAAACAAATATCTTTACCCATATGAAAAGTATTATTCTACATGAGTATTACATAATGGTAATATGATCTTGTTTTTATTTTCACTGTATTTATATTTATATTCATATATAGTACAGACAAATATGAAAAAAGGGTCAACTATTTATGTGAAACAAATGACTTTAAATTTTAACAGCATCAAACTGTTAATTTTCATACTTCTTCTAATCTACATTGATTTGCCTGATAGTTAAACTCAGATATCAAACAATTCTGAGTGGACCCATAAGTTGAACCTATTAATATCTTTAGCAGTCTGCTGTTAAAAGAGTTTCTCTACAATGACTACAGGTACAATTTTAGATTGCATGTAATGTACACATTTTATGATATGGAGCCTAATTGGTCATCTGCCCTTCCTTTCGCTTCTTCCCTACTTACTTGGCAGTCTTGAGGATTGAACCCAGAGCCTTCACACTGAACTACATGTTCAGCCCTTTTTATGTTTTTATTTTGAGCACAGTCTCCCTAAATTGTTAAGTTGCTCAGGCTAGCCCCAGACTTATGATACTCCTGTCTCAGCCTCCCAGAGTAGTGGGATTCCAGGTCTATACCACTACGCCTGGCTCAAAATTGCTTTGCAATGTGGTTGTACCAATTTATATCAACATGGCATATAAAAGTTACTGGCTTTTTTTAATAAGTTCATCAACATTTGATCCTGTCAGGCTCTTTGATTGGAGGTGAAAACACATTCCACTGATGTTTTCTTTTAATTTTCTTGTTTACTATTAAGAATACACATTTTTCACATGTTAATTGGAGCATACTTTTATTTGATATACCTTTTTATATATTTTGCCAAATTTTTTGAGTTTTTGATAAATGTAAGAATTTTTATAAACTCCAGGTCCTGATTTTTTGAGGCGTCCATGTATTACTAATTCTTAATGCAGCTTCTGACTTATCTTTTAAATTTTTCAATGAGTATTTTTAGGTTTGAACATAAACTGTTCAATTTTTAATAAAAGATTACCAATGTTTTAAAAAGGCGAGGAATTTAAAAATATAGGACTATTAAAAATTAACCTACTGAGGGGCTAGGGATTTAGCTCAGTGGTTAGAGTGCTTGCCTTGTAAGCACAGGGCCTGAGTTCGATCCCCAGCACCACCAAAAAAAAAAAAAAATTAACCTACTGAGAATTGTAGAATAGACAACTACAATTTAAAAATAAATATTTTTCATTTCATAGGTTGAATAAAACAATAAAGACAATAAGAAAATGGACAGTGAAAATATCCAAAACCCAAATGAAAGAAAAAAATTAAAAAACAAATGAACAGAATCTTAAGTATCTATGGTAAAATATCAAAGGTTTAAGGCATCATTATTGGGTCACAAGTATAGACTTGGGAGGGTAGAGTAGAAATACTATTTTAAGGTTGAAAAATTAAAATTGGAAAATTCCCAATGTAAAAACAATCACAGAATGAAGAAGTTGATCAAGCTCAATACTGAGAAAACTATACTAAGACATATAAAAAAACTGATCAAAATCAGGCAAAAATAAAATCATAAAATAAGACAGACGGGGGGAAAGTGACACTTTACATAGGGAATAACAATGATAGCACACTTTTATCAGAAACGATGTAGACCAGAGGTAAAGGGAACATCTTTCTATATCGAAATTTTAAAATTGAAAAAAGATGAAATAAAGACATCTAAGAAAGAGAAAGTTTACAAAATTTACTATTGAAAATACCAGCATCCAAAAATTATTAAAAATACATCCTCAGGCTAAAAGAAAAATGATACTGAAAAAAAAGCTAATCTTAAATAACAAAGAGCTTTAGAAATGGAGGAAATGTAGGTAAATACAAGAAGACTATATTTAAATTATTTTAATACAGATTATTTCAAACAAAAATGGCAGATATGCCTTATGGAATTGTAAGTGTGCATAGATGTTTTCCATGTGTCAACTAAAACATTAGCATGCATGAGGCCCCAGGTAAAATGTCTAGAACCACTCAAAAAGAACAAAATGTAGACTATAGGTGTAGCCCAGTGGTAGAGTATGTGCTTAGCATGTATGAGGCTCTAAATTCAATCCCCAGCCTCATATATCCTTCACAAAACATTAGACATGAATACTGCAATTCGTAGAACACCACTAAAAAATACCTATTGGTCCTTCCGTCCTGGCTCTGTTGGGAAGACCTTTGCATTGTGAGAAATCCTTTCTTTATCACTCCTCAGCCATCTCGGCAGTTTAGAGAAAATATGAAACTTCTATTACAGTTAGATTGGGTGGCTGGGCTTCTCTTACCTAGTACACTACAAATGAAAAGAAGCATCTAGAATTCCAATCTCTCTTTTTGGTAATAGTAACTATATTGGTTCCACGCAGTTAGAAACAGGACTTTTGCTAGAATGCCCTTGTGTGATTTAGGGTGACGGGAAGGAAAGGATATGTGAACCCACATTCATATTATATGGAAAAGCAACTGGAGCCTATTTTAAGATAGCTACTGTGTAGTAAAATTTTGGGCATTACATTTTAATGGATATTAGTTGGATATTAGTTGGGAATTCACATATGAGTTCTATTTGTATACAGGCTATATACAATTATCTGTTCTTCATCTGTTCGTCAAGTTTCTGTACTGCAAATGGATATCACAGAAACTAATGCAACAATATGTAAACTAATGTTACTGAGAACAACTCCAAAAAGTAACTGTTATCTTGACACAATAAAATCATCAAGTTTAACAACAATAAAAACAAAAATCACAAACTGAACCACTGCCAATGAACATGCTATACTAAATGCTTCTGCTCCTCTCAAATCCTTATGTTGAAAGCTTATCCCCAGTGTGACCGTATTAGGAGACAGGGGTTTTGAAAAGTGATTAGGTCAAGAACTCAGAGTCCTCATGAATGGGATTAAAATCCTGCTATGAGACAAAAGAGAGCTTCCTTGCTCCTTCTACCATGAAAAGTTACAGCAAAATGACTGTCCGTGAACCAGGAAGCAGGCCTTTACTAGACACTAATTTTCCAGTGCCTAGATCCTGGATATCTGAGCATGTGGAACTAGAAGAAATCAATCTCTGTTGTTTACAAGTCATATAGTTTATGGTTTTCTGCTATAGAAGCTCAAACAGACTGGTTCTACCTTCATGGAGTAGAACTGCAAGCACTTAAAGACAATACATGTTGGTGAGTATGTGGAGAAAAGAGAGCCTTTGTATACCACTGGTGGAAATGTAAACTAGCACAGCCGTTACAGAAAACTGTACAGATATTCCTTAAAAAACTAAAAATAAAATTACTGTGTGATCCAGCAATCCCACTTCTGGGTATTTACAGAAAAAGATGCGAAATGGGTATGTGGAAGAGAACCTGTACTCTTTTTTTTTTTTTTGGTGCTGGGGATCGAACTCAGGGCTTTGTGCATTGGAGGCAAGCATTGTAACCACTGAGCTAAATCCCCAGCCCCAATACCTGTACTCTTGCATTCACTCCAGCACTGTTCACAATAATCATGTTAACAGAATTAACGTAAGTATTCATAATGTGGTATATACTTAATGAATACTATTCAGTCTTGAAAGACAAAGAAAATTTATCGTTTGCAACAACACTGATAGAACTGAAAAGTATTATGCTAAGTGAAATAAGTCAGGCATGGAAAAACAAATATGTCAAGTTTTTATATTCAAATTCAAAGACATAAAGCAGAATGGTGATTACCAGAAATGGGATGGTGGTGATGGGGAAATGATGATTAGAGGGTACAAAGCCTCAATTAAACAGAAATAAGGCTTTTTAAACAATGCGTTACACAATGTAGTAAACATAGTAAATATACTGTACATTTCAAAATTGCTAAAAGACTAGAGTCCAGTGTTCTTCCTCACAAACAACAAATGAGATGATTAATATATTAATTAGCTTAATTCAATTACTCTATTGTATTCTCTAATCATCAATCATTCCAACTGATTCATTAATCATAACGTTAGTTTGTATCACAGAAATATATGCAATTTACGATATTTAAATTTCAAAAATATTGCAAAGAACCAAATTCTGTGTAGCTACACGGTTTGTCCTTAGTCAGAATTCTTTTTGTGAGATTAACTTACTTTGAAGGACTAAAAACCATCAAAATATTTAAAGTCACTATTGAATATAATTGCATGAAATAGTCTATATTTTTGGTATATATTTCTATACATGAATACACTAGCTTTAAATAAGACATTTATATATGTGTGTGTATATTACATATTATGCAATCACAAGCACATACATATTCACATATAAGTGAAAGATAAATACATATATCCCAGCACCTTAGCTCATTATGATTTGCTGAATAAATTCCTTTCCCTGGTATTTCCTCACTTCTTCTGTATGGCCTTTGTGACAGTTAAGCGGATGGTTAACTTGATTGGCCTGAGAGCCACTGGGGCATTAGTAAAGCACACTTCTGGGAGTGCCTGGGTGGGCCATGAGGTTGTGACCTTGGGTACTTCTATCTGGCAATTGGCTCTTCTTTCTGGTACTAATCCCCTGTCCTACTTCTGATCACCAGGAAGTAAGCAGCTTTGCTTCACCACAATGTTTCTGCCTTGGAGCCACCAATAATGGATTGAACCCTGTGAAGCTGTGAGCCAAATTAAATCCCTCCTGCTTTAAGCTGCAGGTGTCTGGAATTTTGTAGCAGCACAAAGCAGGCTGACCAATAGAAGCCTCTGGGTTGGGAGAGGGTTAGTCTGAAAGAGTCAAGAGAAACGGGAACTCTGCATTCAAATGGTTATGTTTTTAATACTCATTGTACTTGGACACTAATATACTATATACGTGACTAACTTTTGCAGGTTTTTCTAGCATGTAAGAACTATATGGTAAATCACTCAAACCTTCCTTCTCAGTCCTTGTTCATGACTTGGTCTATGAAATGCTTATGTTCACTATGCTGTCGGGGCTACAGTCTATACTCACTTGGTAGATTCTATATGACACATTATGAGAAATAGTTCCTCTAATAAAGATCTCAAGTCCACAAGGGAGACCACAAATGTATGTTTTAAAAGGATCTAATTCAACAATGGACAAGCAGGTTGCACACACAATTGTCAAAGGAGGAGTCAAAGAAGAGAGTCTGCATGCATCCTGCCTACCACAGGCACCTCCCAGAGTCAGGAGTTCTTTGACTTGAGACAGAAAAGCCAGGAACTAACTAAGGTCGTGTCTCAAAGAGCGTACAAGCGAAAGTACCAGGCAGATCATGGGCAAGAGCAGAAATAAACTTAGAAAAAGAACTCCAAGGTATCTATTAGGACCACACTGATACTCTTTCCTAGATATAATAGTTCATCAGAGAAATACAAATCAAAGCCACCATGAGATAATGCTGCACGCCTCATAGGATGGCTATTATGAACAAGACAAGAGATAAGCGTTGGTGAATATGTGGAGAAAAGACAACCCATGTATTCTATTTGTGTGAAAACAAACTGGCACAACCATTATGGAAAACAGTGTGGAGGTTACTCAAAAAATTAAAAATGTGGTCCACCAACACTACTTCTGGGTATAGGCACAGAGGAAGTGAAATCATTATGTGGAAGACGTACCTGCACCATGGTATTCACCGAAGCATTATTCACAACAGCCAAGACATGGAAACAATCTAAGTGCCCACTGATAAATGAATGATAAAAAAAACCGGTGGTACATATGCACATCATGAAATATTATCCAGCCATAGAAAGAAGGAAATCTTGACAAGACTAACAACACGCGTGAATGTGGAGGACATTGCGCTAAGTGACATAAGCCAGACACGAAAAGATAAGAATTCTTAAAATACTGAACTCAGAAGCAGTAGTATGATGGTGGATGTCAAAGGGTGAGAAGTGAGGGATGTAGGGAGAGATTGGTCAAAAGGTACAAATCTTCAATCTTTTAGTTATAAGGTGAGTAAGTTCTGGAGATCTAACATACAGAAGGGGTAGCAATGGATATGTTCATTTGATTATGGCAATGATTATACAGTGTATATGTAGATCAAATCAGGAGGTTATACACCTTCAATACAATCAATCTTTATTTGTCAATTAAATATTTTTAAATTTGTGTGTGTGTGTGTGTGTGCAAACGCGTGTGTGTAAAGTGCTTGGCCCAAATTAGCTCCTACATAAGCACTATTATTTCCAAAGAATAAACATGAGTGACCTCACAAACAACATATTTTGAGTCACAATCTCTAAAACTATGAGCACACACATTTGTTCCTAAAAAGGGTTGTAACAAATCCCTACTTATGTAAATTCATTGTACCCAGATCAAATTTCCTTGAGGGATATTAAAACAACCAGCCTACATGTGTACATAGGCATGGATTGTGTATGTATTTTGTACTCACGCATAAAATTCTTTCTCTTACTCACATTCTCATAGAGAGCTTGAAGGGTCTCCAGATCAACCACAGAATTGTCCAAATTCACAACAGCTGTGGGAAAAAAAGACAAAAATAAAGAATATAAATTGCCATAAGGCACCTGTGAAAAGATGTCGGGCCATCTCAGGCAGTAACGTTCACAACTCAGCAGTGGGAGGGTGCAGGGATTCTAACTTCAATTCTTCCACTACCCCACTCCAAAGACCCTGTGACAGGAATTTCACTGGGCCTGGTGTCAAATGCTAAAACTTTCACTTGCTGCACAAGTGCTAAATCCCATGAATACTGCACAGTCAAAGGTCAGAGAGAAGCTGTAAATCTGTCTTTCACCGCCCAACTGAATAAATTTGAAAAATCTCTGTTTATGACCAGAAAAATAGGCAAACCATTCTGAAAATGCTGCATTCTAGTTTTATATAGGTACTGATAAATATTTACAATTGCCAATTTACCTAAAACACCTGCCAAACGTTAAAGCTAATCACTAAACTGGCAGACTCAGAATAGAATAATAGTTACATTTCCTATTATAATTCCTTGAAGAGTTATAATTAAAGGACAATTCTTTGATAGTGATATCAATATCAGCACAGATTCAACCTAAAAAATGGATCCTTAAAATACAAACTACCCACAGTTATACAAGGAAAAAGTGGACTGGATCATCATAAACTAGGAATATGATCTTCACACACATTTATTGGCCTGGAAATGTTATACCGTATTTTGGAGTAGGTGCATTTTATTAGAGGGTTAGGCCAAGGTTAATTAAAATCTTTCCTCATTTCACACACGCACATCGGCCAGAAACAAGGTGTATTTGGCCAAAGGGATCTGTGCCAAGTAGTCAAGAAAGGATGCTCTTTTGGATTAAAGACTTCTAGAAGAAAAATCACAATGTGGATAATCACAAATTGGATATATTTATTTTGATCACTGAGAAATTTTACCAATTCTCTTCTCTGAATGCCTTAAGTATGCACGAAACATTTTCTGGTTGATTCTGGCACAATCCCAACAAGGAATTAAGGAAGAACAGTGAGAAATGGAAGCATAAGATGGATGAGAAATCTAACAAAGGTAATTCAGCATTTCTGGGAACAGAGCCCAGATTCACCAACTAATGTAGTACTCCAGTAGAATATGATACTTCCACTCTAATAATAATCCATGATTTCAATTTTGGAAAAGAGATCTCAAATATAAATCTAAGAGTTTGATTAAAAGTCTCAGGCAAGTTTTCTTCTTCTTCAAATGATGTAAGGCAAATATGGAACATGCCAATGTTCCAAAGGTGTAAAAGCACAATCTAACTAAATTTGGCCATATTTCAAAAATTAATTAAAAGGGACCAATAATTTTTGCTAAGGTAATAGGTAACAAAAATGCATAAAAACCAAATAAAGATAGGAAATTCATGTATGGATGGAATTACCACCTTTAGATTTTTGAAAAGTCTCATTCTTAAAAAAAAACAGTGAATGCAAAAGTTTGGAATTCATCAAGTCAGCAATAATAATCCAGTAATTGTCTACATTCCCTAGATGATAAAGTGATAGGTTAACAGACAAACTATGACTGAAATGCTTAGTCAACTTAGTGTAATATTTCATGCTAAGAACAAGGCAAAGAAACAACAACAATATCGTTCAAACCCAAGCAGGATCAAAGATCTAAATATCAAAACAGAAACACTAAATCTATTGGAAGATAGAATAGGTAGGACTCTCAAAAGACATAGGTGTAGGCAAAGACTTTATGAACAAATCCCCAGTTGCCCAGGAAATATTGCAAAGAATCAACAACTGGGACCTGATCTTATTAAAAAGCTTTTGCACAGCAAAAGAAACTACCAACAGAATGAAGAGACAACCCACAGAGTGGGAAAAAACTTTTGCCAGTTATTCCTCTGACAAAGGACTAACATCTCAAATATAAAGAACTAAAAAAAAAAAATCAGACCCCCCCCAAATTTAAAGACCCAATCCAAAAGTGAGCAGCAGAAATGAATAGACACTTCTCAGATGAAAAAGTACAAACAACAGATAAACATATGAAAAAATGTTCAACATCACTGGTCATTCGAGAGATGCAAATTAAAAACACCCTGAGATTCCACCTCACTCCAGAAAGAATGGCTATTATCAACAAATCAGCCAATAACAAATGCTGGAGGGGCTGTGAAGAAAAAGGAACACTTCTCCACTGTTGGTGGGAATATAGACTGGTGCAACCACTATGGATATCAGTGTGGAGATTCCTCAGGGAACCTAGGACTAGAGATTCCATTCGACCCAGCTATTCCCCTTCTTGGTATCTTCCCAAAAGAATTAAAAGCATCATACCACAGCAATATATGCACACCCATGTTCAGAGCAGCACAGTTTGTAATAACTAAATCTTAGAAACAGCCCAAATGCCCATCAACAGCAGAATGGATAAAGAAAATGTGGTTTTTTTATACAATGGAGTACTAATCTGCCATAAAGAATGATAAGCTTGACATATTCCTAGGTAAATGGATGCATCTCGAGACCATACTCTTAAGTGAAATAAATCGGACACACATGTTTAAATACCACATTGTTTCTCTGGTGTGAGAAACTGAAAGTGTAAATAAAGACTAAAATGTATTATATTGGGAAAGGGAAGAAAATGTCCAAATGGGAAAGGGAACAAGGGAGGAGGAAAGGAACAGAGGGACAAGAGAAATAAGAAATGGAAGGAAAAAAAAATGCAAACAAAGCTTTTGTAAATAGGGAGGGAGGAGGGGGTGAGGGGACGGGAATGGGAAAAAAAGAAGCAACAAGATATATCATGTACAGGTACAAATCCCCTATGAAGAATGTTAGCACTATGTACATCTAAAATGTACCATTAAAATAAATGTTTTTAAAATGGGACTTAGATTGTCCTCAAGTAATAGCACTTTGTATGTAAAACAGCTTTTTCAGTTTAAGTTAAACACTGGAAGGTTAATACATTCACAATAATCAAGGAAGTATAAATAATATGATATCATATGATAGATAAAATGATTCCAAAAGCACTATTTTTTAATGACCAGAAACACCTAAATGGTAGAAAGAAACAGTGTTTGGAACTTGTTGCCATAAATCATAACTTGAATGCTTATCCTTCTTCATACCTGTTTTGTGGATGAGCAGTAGTTCAGAAAGGCAGGAGAGACTAGGTGTAAAATAAACATTAGGTACACACAAGACATGAGTGAGAGTTCTTTCAAAGACATTTAGAAGGGTTCTAATTTTCTAAGAGCTCAGGAAAATGAGTAACTGATGTGAAATGTGAAATTGGTAAAGTTCATTTATTAGGTCACATGCCACCCATAAAGTAAAATTAGAAGAAATTTCAAATTTATAAATGATTTCCAAATACAGATTGTGTGGTTCACTTAAGAAAACCAAGAATAAGGTGAGGCTATTGAACATACTTCACTGACTGCCTCCAATTATGGGTTGACATGACTCCCCTAGACGTTCCTTTATGTGTCATTTTTTACTTCTTTTTCATCCTGAGGATACCTCAGAGATTCATTTTAAATGGACTCCACTTGCATATAATGTAGGTAGACCTATGTATATTTATTTGGTGGAGCAGGGAGAGAAAAAAGACAAGTAGGCTAAATTTTCAACATGCTTTTAGCAAACTTAGAACAGTCCAGGTTGGAAAGTTTTATTTGATTACAATTTATTACTAATTTGAGGAAGGAATATTGATGAATTTACTTTAGATCATCATTAGTTAATGTGATTTCTCTTTCTTCAAAGACATGGAAGAAAAGAAAGGAAAAAAAGGGAGGAAAGGTAAATAAAGCTACTGTAAATAGGGAAGGGAATGGAGTGGAAGGGAGGGGAAGTAGAAGGGGGGGGTGGGGAAGAAGGCAGGGAACCAAGATGTATCATGCACAGGTACAAATTAACTACAATGAATGTGATCACTATGTATACAGTGTACCCATACATGTTCTTGAAAATAAAATAAAATTAAAAAGAATTAAAAACCCAAGCAAAGCTCATAAAAGACACAACTGTCCTTTGATGACATCCCTTGCTTCATGCTTTCTGGCTACCACGAGGTGAGCAGCTTTCCTCCACCAGGCCCTTCCCACATGAAGTTCTGCTTCTCCCAAGGCCCATAAACCACAGACTGAACCCCTGAAAACATAAGCCAAATGAAATTTTTTTCCTTCAAGTTGACTTCCTCAAGTATTTTGTGTCACAGCAATGAAAAGCTGATTAACACAACCACACTATCACAAAATGAGGAACAATATAATCCATTTTGAAACTCAAATAGTCAAATTAATCTAAAATATAAAAATTGAAAAACACTCTAAACAGAAACAAAAATTCCTTTCTTCTGATTTTTATAACATTGCATGACATAAAATGAATTACAGAAAAGCAATTAAACCACCAAGGACCCACTGGAGGAAATAAGTCTCACATTGCACATGTATCACTGTGCACAAGCAGATGCAGCCAGACATCCAGTCCCCGCCACTTGGTGTCACCATGTTCTCCTCCCTACCTGCCTTCTTCAACACCAGAGATATGGGACATGTGTCTTAGTCTAATTTACAACAATATTAAACAGCAGAAAGCTAAACATGATAATAACTGCATGTGAATAACTGCATGATAAAAAGAATTTTGTCTCTGTGCTTTGAAAGAATTACACAGGAGGGAAAGGAATGTATTTTAAGAATTTGCCTTGATTTAAAACAAAACACAAAACCATTAGAACCCTAATTTGTAAACCTTTTACATACAGAGTCTGGCAAAAAACTGTCTACAGACTTCAGGAAAAGAAAAATAGTATGATGTCTTTTCAACAGCTGGTGTTACCCTCATACGGGGGAACCCAGAGGATGTCATATGCCACAGAAAACCTGCTACACTGCCGGCTCTTAGGGAAGAAAGTGAAAATGCGTGTGAAGCAATCTCAATGACCAAGGTTACCCAAGCAGCAGTTTGCCGTACTAATAAATGTCTGGAAGCTAACGGACACCACTTTGAGCACCTCTTGTAATGGTAGAGGCCAAAGATAATTTGGATTAAACTCATGATAGCTCAATAAATTTAGTATTAAAATAAACATTTTTTTCATTTCCTGAAGTGTGTATACATTTTTTAGTGGACTCTATATTTTAGAAGCCAGACAAAGTAGTTCATTTTATTATCGTAATTCAATATAATATGATTATTCTTGTTGAGTATACATCTTAAGCCACAAACCGTATTAGTGCTCCCTTTGACCAGCTTTGATAATTTTTACTCGGGTACCTACTGGATAGGACAGGACTGGACCCATTTCCATGGTGTGCTCAATGGTTTCTTTCCTTTCCCAGCCTTGGACATTTGTCCCATCCAAGGTGGATTCCTGAGACTTAGTCCCTCCTGTATAATCTGCTACAGCATATGGAGACACCCCTTAAAGCAAAACACTGAATTGTATCAATTATCAGGTATATCAGTCACACATTCTTGCCTAGCAAGTTCCGCAAATCCTAGAAGTTTGACCAGTATGTATTTAGTATCGCTGTTTTTGTGAGTCCAGAGGCAGATTAGCTGGGTGCCTCCGCTTCAGCATCTCCCATAAAACCGCAGTCACTGTGTTGGCGGGGGCTGCATCTCAGCTGAAGGTTCTGGAGGGCGACCTATTTCCAAGCTCACTCCCTGGGTAATGGCAGGATTCAGCTCCTCAGGCTGAGGGCCTCAGCATCTCACTTATTGGCTGGAAGCTTGCCTCAGTTTCTTGCCAAGATGGGTCCCTCCACAGCTGGCACTGAGTGAAAGAGGGCACACAGACAGAGCCTCCCTCTCCTGGGAACCTAATCTTGGAGGTGACAAACCACCACCTCTGTACACTCTATTCACTGTGAGTTGTGAGGTCCGACCCCACAGAAGGGCCTGGGATTGCACAAGAGCACAAACCCCAGGAGGTGGGATCTTTTGGGGGCCACCTGAGAGGCCGCCCTGCACCCCATTTGCCGGCCCATGGCTATCTGTTCCCGAGACTTCAAATTCTGACTTGTGATTCTCTACTTGTTTTTCTCTTTATCTTGAAGTATTTCACTAATGTGAATGTTTTTACTTTCCTACAAGGCTCAGACTTGACAGAGCACAAAAGGAAGCATTCCAACTCTGTGAGAAAACAATGGAGTAGTGGAAAACCTGGTTTCTCATAGAGGCTGAGCCTATCAAATCAGCCAAAGCTCCTAATGTCTACAGACAGAGATTGTTATGAGCTCTAATAGTAGCACAGAGGCACATGAGATAACATGGACACAGATGCTGTTAGAATTGCATGCTCATTCTTGATTCCTCGCTGTATGCTTCACAGAATCTGGAAGACTCTAGCACCCCCGAGGCTTGAGAAAGCACTTTTCCTGAATCTGGGAAGGATGAAATCGGCTGAGACTAGTAATTCCTACCAAAGAGCTCTTCGATATTACTGAGCAAACTGACCATTCCTGGAGATCACTCTGGTTATTCTTTCATAAGCAACTAACTGGCTGTCACCAGTCTGAAAACACACAACACGAAGACAGTACAGAGCCAGGTCACACTGTCACCTAACATACCCTTCTGGAAGGCAGTGAGAAACAGTGGGCTCTGAAGTCAATTGGCTCCAGAACTTATCTGCATAATCTATAGCTTCTCAGTTTTCTCATCTGCATAATGGGCCTAATAAGAGCTCATACTCTACAGGTTTCTTAGATTAAGTAATTCAAGTAAAGCCAGGCATGGTGGTATGTGACTACAGTGCCAGCACTCAGAGGGCTGAGGCAGAAGAATCACTTGAGCCCAGGAGCTTGAGACTACAGTGCACAACATAGCCAGACCCTATCTAGACACAACAATCAAAAACAAAAATAAAAAAACAGCCAAGTAAAATGTCCATATAAACAGTGTCAGGCATAAAGCAAATGCACAGAATATGTTGGTGTTATTTTTACAATGGCCCCTTTCAACTTCCTATGTGACAAAATGTTTCATAATACCTTTCCATAACTGCATCTTGATTGACAGATTTTAGACAAACTAGGTTGGAGACATTCTTAGCAAAGGAACAACTACAGTTTCAGTTGCAATGATAGCAACGTGGGAGACTAAACAAGTACCCACAAAGAAACCATCAGGACTGATTTTGGCTAAGGTATGTAGGAAGAGAAGTGGACTCAGCAGAAGCTTACACGCAAAATGAGTGCAAATCAGCCCTTATTTATGGTTCATGCCCTCTTCTCACTGACAGAATAAAAAGAGTATAAGTGCTTAGAGAAACCATCTTTACTCTGCTCAAATTCAGAAGCCGCAATGAAAGCTCAGATGAAGTTAACCTTTCAAATTGCTGAGAAGCAGAATTTGTTTGAGCAGAAATGCATCTTAAGTAACACGGAACAGAAGCATCCTCACATTTAACATGGTCCCATGTTCGCCATCTTACCCCGGACACTAGTAAGTAAAGTTTTCTAAAAGACCTCATTAATGAACTGCAAGTCACCTGTCACTTAGACTTTAGAATCTGGAAACAAAAAGACACGTGTTAAGTGTTAAATTGTATTTTTCTGTGTAGAAACTGTTGCCTCTTTCGTAGGGGGTGTAACTGCCGCGTGATTTGATGATATTTATTAACTCTTTCATAAATGCCACCTGGAACATTTGGGAATCTGGAGATACATATGTTCCCCTGTGTATATTATAAGAACTTACAATAAACTGAGGAAGAAAGAGACATCAGTCAGTTACATTCCCATTCTGAAAATACCTCCCCACTTGTCAAGCCGACTTTTCTTGAGGAATTAAAACACAATCTCTTGGCAAAGGCCCAGCAAGCACAGTTGGGGGACAGGGAATCAGGCTGAAGACAGAGTGACTATATGCAGTAGTGTATGCTGAGAAGGCCAGAATCCAGGCCTCCCCTCCAGCCAGCCCTGTTCTCCAAGCTGGGCTTGAGAAAAAGGTGCTGGAGGTCAAGCAGACTCCTATTTCCCAGGCTAAAATGAGAGGTGTCCAAGGAATCTCACCATCTCAAGAGGAAAGACCAAAAGATACAGACACTGACAGCTACCAAATAAATAGTACCTGGGGACTCACAGCTTCTCATAGACAGTCAAGGATCAAATCATCTACCAGAAGGCCCCACTGGGGATATTAGACACCAAAAACAGGAAAAAGAAAAAAAAGAAAGGCAGTAAAACCCCACCTCCTACAAAATGTCACAATCCTTGCTGTTTCCACATTAGTCTGTGCCCTGTACTTCTTTTTCTCTTTTTTTTTTTTTTTGTGCCGGGAATTGAACTCAGGGCCTTGTGCTTGCTGAGCTAAACCCCCAGCCCCTGCCCTGTACTTCTTAATCTCATCCCATATTAAACTGCTCCCCTGAGTACTGAGTCAGCCACTGCTGACTTTAGACCTTGTGAAATCCAACAGCACATTTCTCAGCAGCACTCGACACAATTACAAATTCCTTCTTCCTTACAGCCATGATTAATTTGGCTTCTAGGATACCACTCGGTTGCTCTTGCTGCAGCTTACTCCGTTCCCCACTCCTCAGTCTCCATTGGCGGCTCCTTCTCTCCCCAGCCCCCTATGCTGCAGTGTCGTAGGGCTCAGATCTGGCACCCTTCTGAGTCTATCCGTACACAACTGCCTTGGTGGCCTCACTGGTCACAGGGGGTCATGAACTACTCCCACACCTTCATCTCTAGCCTCTAAGCTCCCTCCTCAGGCCTGCTGACGTGGCACCTTCTCAGCATTGCCACTGGGACATCTAACAGATACACCCACTCTGTTCACACCCTTCCCTGCGTCCTGTGTTGGAGACTGCTGCCATGCACTCGGAGGTGCCATCCTTAATTCCTTTCTTTCATTCATAGTCCACATCCACACATCCTGAATCCTGCTGGCTCTAGGTTCCAAACACATCATCTCACCGCCACCACTCTGTTCCCAGACATTCACAACTGTCGCCTGGTTTATTGCAACAGCTCCCTAATTGGATAAAAGGATCTTCAAACATTAAAAAACATAGAACTAGAAATAGAAAACCCAATAGAACATTCGGAAATGAACATGAGACAATATCCCAAAAGTAGATCAAAAAGAAAAAGAAAAGAAAAAGTTTAGAAAATTAGACCAGTTCCAGAAGGCCAATGCACAATAATAGAAATTTAATTTTTTTTTTTAAAAATCTGGCCAGCTGGTAAGAGTAAGTCCTAGTGAGTTAAAAGGCTATAGAATCACACATGATGCCAGATATATAGACCTGTTTCAACTCTCTCCTGTCCCTGGTGACCCCGCTGTTCACAGAACTCGCTTGTGAAATTGCTCCCTCAAATAAGCCTCTTAAAAACTCTCTTGGACTCTGAAGCTACGAAACAGACTATAGCCTAAAAATTTTGCTTAGTTTATCCTCTCTTACAAGCCTGATCTAATAACAGAAATAGTCCCCTCTGCTTATTTGTGCTTGTCTGTAGGTTTTACAGAACCAAACACTAGCATATTGAGGACAATTGACACATGTAGGTGAAGAAGCAGAGAGTGATGAACACAGACCAAGGACAGTGGGGTAGGGTGTGTGCATTACAAAAAGAGCGTCCTGTGGAAATTCTGGAGGGTGTCATCAGAAATCAGAATTAAATTCCACCGTCTTTGAGTTTAATAGGAAGTAAAGTGAAAGACAGAGTCAAGACAAGGAGGACAAATATCCCTGTTTGTGTTTGTGACTCCGCCCTCCCTCCAGCTTAAGAGACTGGCTCATGTTAGGCCGCTGCAGGAGTGAAATGGGCAACTAGTTTGACTGTGGTAATTAATAAGAATCAGTTCTGGATAATTACCTATCTTGTGGCATAGGAAAAAAGGTGTTAAATGTGTTTCAATCAGTTAAAGATTATTTTCTTTTGTGAGAAAAAGAATGAGTAAATAGTGACGTAAACCTGAGATAGGCAACATTGATTCAGGGGCTAAAAGCAAAGTTAGGGTCAAAAATTTTAGGTGTTTTTTAAATGCCTTTTTCTCATATGGAATAATAGCTGCTATAGTTCTATCCATCACTTTCAGATTCTAGGCAAAATGAAGGAAGAAAGGAGAAAGCCACGAGAAGTAATGTGCAATGTCCATTAAAAAGATAATTGTTAATGTAGACAAACTGCTATTTCTAACAAAATAGCAACTTCAAGTTACAGCCCAAGCAATTTCTGAAACACTCTCTATCATGGCTCATAATGACCTCCACTGCCTCTCATTTCTGCTCTTTAACATAAATAAAAGCCATCTGATACAGTTTAGATTCCTTATTTTGTATAGAACTATGTGCTGTGTGCCTCCAAGGAGATTTTAAAGAGCCTGACAAGGGGTCTTGTCTTAGATACCCTGAGCTCCCACGAGAGTGCCCTGCATGCTGCAGACAGCTAAAGAAATGTGTAATATGAAAAATAAAAGTCATTACTGAGCCTTCCAAGAGAAGCCATGAGCGCAAACCTTAAGAAAGAGACACTGCAAATCACACATTTGCCTTACTGGTCTGATAAATCCACAACAGCACAATCTTTTGAGAAAGCAAAAGCAAAAGCTGCATGCTGGCACGGGCAACAAGACCTGCTGCCAACAGCACCACAAGCACAAACATCCGCATGGCAATGAAGAGAGCCACAAGACTAAGAAAAAAAAGACAGGCATTTCTAGGGAAGTACCTGCTTTTCCTCCTCCACATTCGTAGGGGACACAAATAGTCAGTTTTCATTCATTTGGGAGCATCTAGCACTGCCCCAACTGTGATGCCAGGAAGACGAGAAAAGAAAGAAGAAAGGGGGAAAAAAAGAGTTTGGTAGAAATGTCTAAAATTATTATCCCTACATTTTTATTTGAAGTTCAATAAAGCATACAAGCCTCTAGTCACTTGATCACCACGGAGGCAAGAATCATAACCAGGATTTCTTTATAAGGAAATATTGATGTGTTAATCCCCAACTGAAAACCTGAACACTTGGGGAGTTAACAACAACAACAAAAAACCCTGTCAAAATGAATTACATAACAAAAATTTCCTAAGGATGTAGTCGAGCAATTTCTAAAACTGTTTGGTTTTGCTTGCTCAGTAATTTATGAAAACCAGCTTTTCTGAGAGGGAGACACTTGCTACCATCTTCACTGAAACATTTTACACTTGATAACATGTGGGAGGAAGCCCCATGTGTGCATTCCTTACACATCCCACCAATGAGCACACTTGAACAGCGAGAAGCCGGAGGTCTTGGGGAACACCACAAACCAGCCCACCTACACTCTGGGGATCTTTCCGCCAGACATGTTGCTAAGCATTCTTAACCTTCACGTGAAACACACAAGCTCCTGAATAACATTTCAAGTAATTTTTTATTAAAGACCATCGAGATGAATTGGCAAATATGCCAATACCATTCTTTTTTTGTTCCAAATTAAAATAGTGACATTCCATTCCTCATAGTTCTAAAACTTTGAAATTCTATTATTGCTCTTCCCATTCAAATCCCTAATTTATACATTATTAACATGTTTACTGAGAAATGTTAATTTAACAAAATAACTCAAAAGTTGAGGCATTCTCCAAAATTACTTGAGACTTAAGCCTTGTGCTTTGAAATTGGAACAAATGTGAACTGAAAACATAGATCTCTGACTAATTAGCTGTGTGTCTTAGACTTGGTGAGCTCTCTGAGCCTCTGTTTGTTCCTATGGGAAATGGGTATATTGATGGTAATGTTACTATTTCCTTTGAACGGTTATTACAAAAATTAGAAATTATTCCTTTATGGAACACAGTCTTTGGTACAGGAGGCACTCATAAATGGAAATAAGTTAGTTCTGAATATCTAAATATATATCATTGTAGATATATTTGTTCTTATTAAACAAAGCAAATATTAGAAAACAAGAAGACACATTCATATTATTGTTTGAATCTTAAAGACAAAAGAATGGCTATGCATTAGAATCATACACCTATATCAACCTGGACTAATTCTAGGTTGTAGCACAGGCCTAGCTAAATACATGAAGATCCACTTAAAAAACAATAGAAAAATGGTTATTTTTAATCAGCAGGCAGTGTATAAATTGCTCTGCAATAAGAAATGTACAAACGTAGATAACAGCTGAGAAGCATTTTTCCAATAGTGACAGTGATAGAATGACACATGCTCTTTCCTTATTACATGTAAATTTTAAAAATGCTAACTAAATGGTATGAGGTTAAAAGGGAACTGTTTCACCAGGATAAAATATATTCACTGTAGAAACATGCCTTTTAATGCCAGTAGCTGATGCAAAAATCCCAAAATATCTGTGTTCATGTACAAACAAAACAATATCTTTTTTAAAACATCATTTGTTCATTCATTCATTCATTCAAAAATATCCAAACAGTTCATAATCTCAATCAAGTGTTTTCAATTTGGGGAGCATAGTAGTAAAGCTGACATTTCTCATCTTTGTCAGGCTTATGCCTTCTTAAGCAACAAGCTAAAATACTATATTCCCTTAAAAGGAAGAAAATTGCATTTTTATAATACTCTATAATTTAGAAATTCCTTGATACTATCTGTTTTTCAGGAAGTTTAACATGGTGAGGCTTTGTTGTAAGGTAAAAACACAAGAAGCCAGAATTCCAGAAGTTTAGTTCTGAGGCTACAAAAAAAAAAAGGCTTTCCTGTTAGGGGGAAAAAAAAAATAAATGAATCTGATACACAGTCTAACACTGGTACATCTCAAGCATACTTGCTTATACAAGGTTAACGACATAAGTTACTGATTAAGTCGAGAGGCTTCACACACCTATGGGCCATGTTTATAAGAGCTGCACAAGTTAAATTGTTAGAGAACAAATGCATTTTGTTTGAGTCAGTATGTCGCCTTCTTGTCTAGGCAGGGAGAAAAAAAATGGATCCCAAGACTGTAATCCTTCTGGAGCAAAATCCTTAAATGCAAACATGATTGCCATAGTAGACTGTTTAATCTAGTGATATTGTATTTCATTTCTGTTTTTGGAGAGGTTTGTTGATTTGACCATACTGGGTACGACTCAGTGCTTATCTCAACTGTTTAGATAAGATTTATTTGACTTTGGCAGGTGACAAAATCTAGGGTGTGGAATAAGAGAGGTAGAAAAAAAAGACTGGCATATTCCCAGATAGTGTTTATTTTAAGCATAGTGTATAGATGAGCAAATAGTTTCAAACAACGCACTGTACTTTGTGTAAAACATCCACTGTCTGTTGAATGTTTTCCGTAAACCAGCACTGCAAAATGTCCTTTATTGGGCATAACAGACTTCACCTTCTTGCTTAGGTAAACATTTACACTCTTGTAAAAGACGGCTTAGTAAGTTCCCCTGGAAATAGGACCCTGACTCCGTCACCACACTTTGCCACTGTTTTCTAACACATGTTCTAAAAGAGGGATACGATAAAATTTTATTTTGAATGTAGACATATACATTGCTCCATAAGCACAAAATTATCAGGCATCTAAAATCTCTTAGGCTAAAATAACTTTTACGTTGCTAGTAATCATACTTTTTCAGCTTAATTCTACATGAACATGTCTCACTTTGAAAAGAAATCCAAAACAGAAAAGCTTACATTTATAAACACAATAATATAATAGGTTCAAAAAAAAATTATTTTTAAGATAATTCACCTAAACATAATTCACTTATAGAGTCAGCCTCTTCAGCACATTTAGATATTTAGTATATTTAAGCATTTATATCTCAGCAGACGTGCTGAGATAAGGGAAAGAACTAAGAAGTTTGGTCACTGATTGCTGAATTTTCATTAAAAAAAAAAAGTTAGTTGTAAATTTATATGACAGAGAAGATTAGCACTTGAATGCCCAGATTAGGCGTGTTGTGGCAACCTGTTTCCGTATACTACACAAGGAACCTTAACCAGTTTATCCCTCATAACTACTTTTCTAAAACACTTAAAAATAGGAAAAAGATAATACTCAACATAAAATTTACCATGAGCCTCTCATTTTCTTAGGTCAACCTACAGTTAATATACGCAGAATATGATGCATCAGTCACATGTGTTGAGTCATAATTTGTCCAAATCATGAAGGTTTTTCTTCTCTTTCGATGTATATACTGATAAGTAAAAATTAATGTTTCATTGTCTAGAGGAATGAGCAATCAGTTAAATACAGGAGGAATTTCAAGTGTTGGGATTTCTCCAATGTGCTTTTAATGAACAGAAAGTTGTTCTAGGTACAGCAGTAAGTCTTCACGTGTAAGATGGAGCTGCCCCCGTTCTCATCCCTCTGTTCTGACTCTTGAGCTTTAATTGCACTTCACAGGTGCCTGGTGAATAGAAAGCCGAACACCGGAGAGATCTGCCTTCTTCTGTCCAGTGTCTTGGCCTTACACTTTCCATTCTCTAGAGTTCAGTGAGCGCCTGCCTGCTTTGGTGTGACACGTGGACAAAAGAGACTATCAACTTCACTTCTCTCAGAGCCACTTTCTTCTTCCTTCCCTTAAAAATCCAGTGCCTTTCAGCACTTCTGCGGCTCCGATGGTCCACAAGTGCTTATTTACTTGAGGAAGCTGTACCCATCCTCTTCTCGTGGCTTATAAAGGCTTTTTTAAAGAAAACTACCTTTAGTGGAAGAGCTTCCTGACATATCTCGATCATTGGCAATCTGTGCAAAAGTTAACAATAAAATCTGGGCACCACTGTGTGGAAGAGCTTCATCTAGGAAGCATGGAATGGAAGCGAGGGTTAACTTACCGGGGCAACGCAAACTTCCGGACAGACCCGCCCCATCGTGCCATGCTAGGTCTAAGTCTTTCTTCATTCCTCTTCCCCAACTAGGTTAAATTACATTTCAAGCTCATGTTGCTCTATCATAAAGATCCTTTTGTGTTTCGTTTCTTATTTTCAAGGTGCTCAGAGTCCATGCGAGTGTATCCGTGTGGGGAAAATAGTTGCTAGTGACTAAAATACTTTGCCAGAGCATTTAAAATTTAATCTCGGCAGAATAATGATCCTCCTTGTTTAGGCAGCAGCAATTTCCAATTAATAAACATCCTACAGAATAGCTCATCTCCTTCCATTTTATTCTGTTTTAACGGAGGAGAGAAGAGAGGAAGTGCACTGTCCTCACCTGCCAGGTTACCACTGAGGACTACCCACCCTCTTTTTCATAAATCCTTTTTGGCATAGAAAGGAAGAGCTAAAGGTTGGAACCAAAAATTAACTCCCCAGACTTCATCACATTTCAACATTTTAAGCTTTTCACAAAGAATTCTCAAATTATTATCAACGGTATCACAGATGCTGGGAGAGATGTCATGTCTCCATGACACCCAGTCTGGGGGCCGTGCAGCAGGTGAGTGGATACGACACTCCGAGTTCATCGCCCAGATCAGGACAACTGGCCCCGCATGGCTGCTTCAAACTGCTCTGCCACAGAGAGGCCAGGAGCCCCAGAGCCTGCCCACCGTGTTGTAAGTTAAGATTTGAAAAACTGGCGCTTAACAACAAATGTGAACATATGTGTACTACAATAGGAATCAGGTTCAGGAGACTGCCAATTAGTAAACTAGAACTAGAAATAAACGAATAATTTGCCTTAAAAGTGCAAACTATACACTTTTAGAACCAAAATGTTCATTTTGGAACTAAAATGTTTGTAATCATTTCAAGTGTTTCAAAAAACAGAAGTGTATCTGTGGGGATTTAAATGAAATATAGTACTTGGGTTTCATTTTAACTAAACTCAATATTCTTACATAATTATCTACCAAATATCTGAACGTTTCAAAAGCTTTGAGTCAGGCAAACAAGGTAATGTTAGCAGGCACAGTTACTTCAAGTTGGGTAAGGTGCAATCTTTAAGAAACAAATCTTGTCCCTCTATTTATTTAAGACAAAACAAAACCAAAAAAAAAAAATCAGATGGTATCTGTAACTGCCTTTAAATATAACAGTCAAGAAAGCTAATGGGTCTTAAACAAATTCATCATACTGTACTTTAAAATGAAAAGGTCTAATAATTAATAGAATGCATGTGGTTCCAAAGGAAATATCAATTGGGATCCTATAGAAAACTCAACTTATATTCTATTCCAAATGGCTGTTATGACAAACTCTCAATGCTAGTAGCAGCCCACCGAATTTGTAACGAAAATTCCTGTTTATACTTAATTGCTAGTTGTGTCGCTTCAGCAGCACATATACTATACTAAATTACTAGTATTTTATCTACAAACAAATATTTTGAGCTTATCTTTATATCAATGTTAGCAAATTAACACACTTGACTCTTCTATCCTTAAGGAGTCATTTGTGTGGCTAACAAACATGTATATTTCTGTCTACTTAAGAGTACCCTTTCTTGGTCAATTTCCCCCACCAGCTACTATACCAGATTAATGTTCCTCATCTCACAAAGAATCTATACTTGTAGTCTCTAAATTGCTTTCTTTCTGTTCTCAGGCAAACAAGGTTTGGCCTCTACCTGTTTGTCAAACCGCTTTTGTTAAGGTCCCAGTAATCACTAAATGCAAGTATATCCTTTCATTAACTCGGGCCAGTAATACTAGAATCTTCTTTTGTACATTCTACATCCAATCCATTGGAAAATCCTGTTGCCTCTACCTTTCCAAACATATGAAAATCTAACCATCTCATACTTCTCCAGGTGAAGGTGAAGACATATATCAAACCTTTCTGCCTAAGCCCTCTAATAGTATTTCTTCGTTCCTAGGGTAAAAGCCAAAGTTCTTGAAATTCAACAAGGCCCTACATGATCCACCCTCATGTCCTCCTTATTTATTCAAAACACATCTCCAACTTCCCTCCTTCTGAGTACTCTGCCCAGGAACATTTAGACACATGCTAGCCATGCTGCACATGGCCTCAGGACCCTTGCACATACTGTGTTCTTTACTCAAGCATACTCTTCCTTTAGACCTTTCTGACTTTCCTATCTTAATACCCTTCAGATGTCACCTCCTCCTAGGTATTCCCTGACTCGTGCCTCACCTTTCACTCTGCATTCCTTATTTCTATTATCTTTTATTATTTTTTGCCCCAGAGTACTTACCACCACTTGAGGTAACACATATTTTTGTTTCTTTCTAATTGCCCTCCCTACTGGAAAATAAGCTCTGACAGACACCAGTTTTTGTTTCTTTGCTTTTATTCCTGTATCCCAGTTCCAGGAATGGAGCTTGGCACAAAGTAGGCACACAGAAAATACTGGAATGACTCAATGATGAAAGGCTGGAAGAAATGAAGGAAGGAAAGAAGGCCGCAGGTCCCTGATATTAATTCAATATTGACATCTTCCTGTGTGGGGAGAAGAGGGACTGGTGAGCCAATACCAAAATCAGGCCCTATCAACCACCCTAACAGTCAAGTGAAAATATTCCATTAAGGTAATCACAGTCTTTGAGTGAATGCTTCACCTCATCCCTGTAATCGGTATGTAATTTCGCCACAGAGACACCCGCCTCTCTGTGGCTTTCACACAGGGCAGTGGAAGACGCAAGCCCGCACATCACTGGAATCACACAACTCAGAAGATACCACGGGGAGCAATAACAGGAGAAATTTCACAGTAAACGCTCTGAGACATTCAGCAACTAACCTCTTTGCAGCCTGCCTGGAAGTCTTTTTCTCTCCCTGGGTTTCTCTCCTTCCTCCTCACTTCCCACAGTCAATCTCTCTCTCTCTCTCTCTCTCTCTCTCTCTCTCTCTCTCTCTCTCTCTCTCTCTCTGTCTCTCTCTCTCTCTCTCTAACACACACACACACACACACACACACACACACACACACACACACAGTGTGAATCCTCACTCCAGCGCTACACATAGCCACTATAATCTCCAGCCCACACACTCTTTTTGTAACTAAGAACCACAGAGGGAAAAAATCATGCACCATTTTTTAGCTTAAGTCTCTGATACAATCGCTAGCATTTATAATTCTTAGAAATACAGCAGAAGTTCAGCACACAGCCCTCCATCCAGAGTGCCTGTGTGTAAATCACAGCCCTACCACTTGCTGACTGAGATTCTTTCGCTACTCCATGACTGGATTTACACCCATAAGATGGGGATAACAACATCACCTACCTCAGAAGAGTGGCTGCAGGTGTACACAGTAAAGGCCAGGGGTGTTAGCTTTTATCATCAGTGACTGAATATCTTTAAATTTGGAACCACAAAACATGCAGATAATCTAGTTTAACATCTCATTCAATTCAGAAATATATTTAATAATTTAATTCATAAGGATTTCATACTGCCATTAGTACCAATGATAGCAAAGTCTCCTCCTAAATTCCAGCATTTCCTCAAATGAGCTTGTTATTATTCTCCAGGGGCTCAAACAAAGGAAGAAAAACTATTTCTTTGTAATCCACACCTAAAGTAAATAAAGTTCATGTAGGAAGCTGGGAATTATGTATTTTTTTTTTTTCGTTGCAAGCTTTAAACTATACAGTTTATTTTTTAATCATGTTAAGAATCTTGGTTAATTTAAAAATGCATCCATTGGCAGGTGGCTGACAAGTGCTCCTGGGAAACTGGAGGTCTTGTTGTATTCATATTTGACCAGCCTGGAAGACACAGTGATCTTCGGCATCAAATACCATCACTGCAGAGATGCCGAAAGATACATGCCCTCGGTGTTGTAGAATTTCACCTGCTGTCTCAGCACACTAAACTTAGGGGAATCACAGTAGTAATATTTCTAGAACGTATCTTGTAGGAATAGGGCATGTGTGGCTCAATAATGGAAAGGCAGAAAGTGTCAATCATTTCTTCCTCTTCTCTAGAACTTTCAGATCCTCTCTCTGTTTGATGGATGGAGAAGGTAAGAAAACATCTTGCAAGCATCCACTCTGGGATGCCAGACAAACATGACTCCAGTTACCCAAGGGGCTTCCGCTCCTCCCAAAATACCAGCCCAAATGCCACCCCAAGGGTCAAGTAAAAAGAATAATTTTGAAAAACCTGCACCTTAACATAGATTGGTTCAAGGATCAAAGCTGATGTGATTGATTTTGATCCCACACAAAGTGCTCTCCACTCAGATTTGAACTCGTCCTACTACACGCCCCCAAGTGGTCCAGGGCAAGTCCATGAACAACCAGCCAGCAATTCGAAAGAGCAGAGGCAGAACTATAGTGGGCAATGCGCTAAGCCGAAGAGGGCTCTGTCTCCAGGTTCACAGAACTCTTTCCAGGGGAGGAGCTAAAGGGCAGCAAAAGTAAACACACAAACAAATAAATGATATATAACTCATATAGTGAGTGCGAAGAAGGTAAAGAATAAACATATTCACAGCTTTGGTACAGCCCTAAGTAGTATGTTCCCTCGCATAAAAATATAATTAAAAAGTCCAAATGTGGAACAATGTCATGAAAATATAAGCTAAGTTCAACTTTGGACTTTATTTTTTTGCTGAGCCTGCAGTGAAAGACTTACAATAATTCAGCTTAACCTGATTTAATAATCCATGTGTGACTTAAAATGATGTATGAGCTCTTTCTATATAACAAAACTCTAAGTAACCAACTTTTATTTTAAATTAAAGTGTATTTGATATTAAATTTCACAAACTAGGTTTTAATGAAAATATACTACCTTGCATGTACTTTTCTCCACAACAAGGCTACAATTGATTAAAAAGTTACACGAGCTCCCTGCAGCCTCATTTCTTCTCAAATTTCTAATTGTGAGTGACTACATTTCAGTGAAAACCATTCACCCACCCTTCCAACAGCATTGACTGCATTTCAATGTCTCAATAAATATAATAAGCAGGTCTTAAAATTCTATATCCCATGTGAGGAAAACACTTAACATGAAGGTTAAAAAAAGGGTGGGGAGGAGAGGAACACTGCGAAGCAATTTCCAAGCAACTCCTGTAAACTTCAGATTCATAAAGAAACCAGACACTAGAAAACCTAGTGGGGGGAAAAAAAACACTGCCCACACTGAATGCAATTTTTGAGAATATTGGAAAAATAAACAAATGATTATGAATAAACTTTCTTATGGTAATTAATAGTCCAGTGAGAAGGTTTGTGTTTGCAAGAATGAAACCAGAAACTCTATGAAAAAGACCTGGAGTTTGTAATCTACAACTTGTTTGGTAGAAAATTTTCATGTGAAAAACATTATTCAGTGGCAGCCCAGCAGAGGAAAAGAACTGCTAGATGTGTAGGTTATCCAAACACACGCAAAAAGTCGCCATAAAACAATCTTTCTAAGTGCCTTGGATTCAGAAAGGCTATTTCCAGATTTTTAAAGAAGTGTTCTTAACATTTTATACTCATGGCTAGAAAATGGTTTAACTTTCAGAAAACACAAAACGTCAAAGGAAGAAATAGCCTCTGAATCTCTACTTAGTCTTTCTAACTTACGTCCTCCCCACAAAGCCAAACCCTGTCACATTGTTCCCTCTTGTGCCACCCAGAGCCCAGAGCGCTACATGTAGAGTGCAGCTGACTCACACAGCACAATGTTTAAGAAATCACGCAGCCATGAGAGACTTCAGCCTTTCAAGTTTCCAAAACAAATTGCTCTCCTTACAGATAAAACACAGTCCAAAGATGTAGCCATGCTCAACTTCTAAGAGCTGCTAACATAAATAATTCTCATATTTATCGTCATTCAGAAAGCAGAAATGGGGTCAGGCCAGTCCTACACTCAGCATTTCAGTAACACGGGCTGAAAACCCAAACTATAGGATGCAGATATCCTCCCCTTGAACTAAAACTCCATTTCTCCCCTCTCATCTCACTCCCTGACTTCCTCAGAAGGAACAGCTCTTGCATTCTACCCTCTCTCTGTCTCCTGGCAAATGCTTGTAGTCAGACCTATGCAAGGTGATCAGGGAAGAACAAAACCTCTTAGGCTTCTCTCCTGCTGGAGGCTCAGGCTCTAAATTTCAAATAACTCTAAAGCCTATAGACTTAGCTCATTTCCTAAGAAATTCAGGAAGATGAGGACGACTAAGGTCGAGGGCTTCATAGAGGGGTTCTTGTGTACTTAGAGATAAGAACTCATTTAACAGCCCTTGGCTGAAGAGGAAACTGAAAACAAAAAAAAGAGAGATGAAGTAATCTGTCCAGGTTTACTCAGCAAACCAGTCACCAGCAGAACTGGGATTCAAGTGGGTCTCAGGCAGCTCAGGCCACCATGACTAAAAACTGGGAGGCTTAAACGCCAGAAGTTTATTTTCTGATAGTTCCGAAGGCTTGGAAGTCCAACACCAAGGTGCCGGCAGACTGAATTCCTGGTGAAGGCTCTCTTCTGTTGTAGACGGCTGTGTTCTGGCCACCTCGTCACTCAGTGATGGCAAACCTTTCAGCGCTCTCAGTGATAGAAACAACCCGCTGCGACAAGTGCCATAGCTTCGCCACCACCGCATCACATGATGAGGAGAGACAGAGAGAGGAAGGAGGGCAGGGAAAGTTTCTAGTCTCTCTAATTCTTAGAAGGGCACTAATCCTATCATGGGGACCACCCCGCTGCCTATGAACTCATGTAAACCTAATTATCTCCAAAGGCTGCACCTCCAAAGACATCACACTGGGAGTTAGGTTTTAATATATGAATTTAACACAAGGAATCAGTCTGTAACAAATTCCAAGCAGCTGGGCCCCGGAACCTGCTCTCTGAATTGTTATACTCCAGTGGAAAGGAGGGGAAAACCCAGGGATGCTAGGGGAACATGCTAAGGGCTCGACGTGGTGGTGCACACCTGTAATCCCAGCACTCTGGAATTTCATCATGCTGCTACTAACGAAACAATCTGATTATGAGGGATCTTACAGTATATCCTGCTTACCAACAACGATTCTCATTTTAGCACCCGTTAAGTAATTCATTCCTAGATGATTATTAGGATAAAGCTTCTAGTTCTAAGCTCCTCTGGAATAGATCAAGACCAGTGAAAAGACCAGTGAAAAGAACGGCGACATGACACAGCTTCCAATGAGGTGCTGCAATGAATAGAGTGAGATTGCACTGGAATTTGATTTCAATTCATACGCATACATACTGTCCTTGTAAGGTGTGCTTAACTGTATACACGTATTTTTTTTAAATTGTTTGTATTGGTACATACATTTAAATTCCTTATGGGAAAAAATGTTTGAAAAAGTAGTCGTTAAGCTTAGGGAACAAAGAATTTCTAAAAATCTGTAATTTTATTGACTATATAAATTGTATTTTTGACCAAATGCTTGGTAGTTTATATTCATTTAATTTTAAGAAACGTGATTTTGGTAAATCACGCTTTAACAGGGCAGAAATTTCAATTAGGACATAATATATTCACTGCCCTCAAGTCCACAATTCCATTCAGTACAGACAGGGCATAGATAAAACACAGGAAAGAACCAGGGGCACTAATACACAAGGCTGGCCTCCCTTCAGGCTTTTGAAGCTTATTTCTGAGGGCGGATCATGAAATACATATTAGGTATCCTTTGTTAAAATCTCTATAATCTACTCTCAAATACGTTTACAGAGGGAATGTAACAGTATGCATAAACCAGTTACAGCTTCAATTTAAGGGTAGCCAGCTGTCCTACTAGTAAGGCCCACACCTGAGGGATGCCTGCCCAGCACTGTGTAAAGACCTGCTGCTGCTACGAATTGCTCAGCGATTTCTCTCTAAAACAACAAGCGAGGGCTTTTGATTAGCAGACTAATGTACACAATCAGCTGTCACTGGAGAAAGCAGTTGTTCGAAGTGTGAGGGTTAGTTAAAATCTCTCAGAGCGTTCCATCCTTACTCTCCTTCCATAGATACAGCATGAGAATCTAGTAGAGGTTACAGCACGGATCATTAGGAGGCTGCCTGAGGCTTAGGACCTAAACAGTACTGGATCCAGACACTGGTTGAGTTGGATTTCTACCTGTTTGGTGTAAATGCACGGATAAAAGACGCCTACCTCTGTGATGAGTTTGCATCCTTCTGGGGCAAATCTGTCAGATAAAATAGTGGTGTTAATACCCATACAGACAGAGGGCCAAGCAAGATCACCTTTACAAAGTAAGTTTTTCAAACAGTTTCATTCTTGGTGATCAGTAAATATCTGTTTAGTAAACACAGGTGCTATGAGGGAAGATCAGATTTGAAACTTGTTTCAGTTTGATCTGGTAGTACAGTGGCCACAGTACTAATGTACCTGAGAAATTTTACTCTTGTTATCCCTCTGATATTGTTAATAGCACCTGGCCAGTCTCTAAAAAGTATCCCATTAGGGTCTGATAAAGTATATGGATACTCTACTTAGTAGTATGACTGTGGGGATAGGGAATAAAGCTGAGCCTTACAGAGTCTGAAACTGGTTGGCAGCTACTATTATCTAAAAAGATGGACCTAAGATCTGTGAATACTACATTGACCCCTGAAACGTACAGTGAATGCTGTGTTAAAAAATTCAATCTATTTTCACAAAACTAAACTCTTACCTCAAAGCTATGGGGTGCACACAAAACATCAATTTCTGCAAGTAACAGGCTACATCATTGAATCAATCCTCCTACTAATAACAACTAAAAATGCTAGATAAGATACATTTGTAGATTACCATAAAGCCACCAAAGAGCTGACAATATAGTAAGGAATTACCACACCACACAAAAGGGAAGAAAAGAACTGGGAAAAGTGATTCCGTTCAGGACTGCTTTTGTCATCAGGCTTTTGCCTGTCCCCACAAACCTGAAATTGCTGTTGACAATGTCATGAGACTTAGACCTGCCTTATAAAATAGTACACTGGCACTCAAAGGGCTACAGACTCCAGACTCCTGGAAACTAACCTGTGCAGCCGAGGAGCAGTTAGTACCTCCCAAAGTGTCCTCGGCGCTTGACTCAAGGTGATCCTCAGCCTACAGTGCCCACAAAAATTAACTTCATGTGCATAAAAGTTATAGTGAAGGTGGGAGCTGCTGGGATGCAACATTAAATCTACCTGAACTGATTTATGCAGGACTGAACAAGGTTCCGGTGGGAAGGGTGAAACCGGCCTGCCATCTCTGATGATTTGGAATAACTCAGTAGAACAACATTAAGTATACTTGGTCTTAGACATATCAGTGGTGGTCACAGGAAAAGCAGGCCTTGGGGAAGTGGCACAGAACAGACCCACTTAACAAAGAGGCCCCAAGTGCAAGTTCAGCCTGCTCTATTAACGAGAGGCATGATGTTGAGAAAGACATTAGACCACTAACAGCTCTTCATTTGCTCTTCTATAAAATGACACTGAAGGTCTGTGTAAATTCTGCGGCTGCTCCTACATCCCAAATCAATGGTGTTTATGCTTCTGTGGGTTTCTCCATGGAGGCATATCCTGAGAGAAGCAGAGTTTATTCTGGAGGCCACAAGTGATTCCCACATGGAGATCACGGCTCCAGACAATACACTGGGCAGAACAGGGCTTTGTCTGCAGAAAACACAGCGCTTGCTTCTTCAGTCTTTGAAGGCAGCTGCTTTGTAGAAAATGGTACATAGAGTTTCAAAGGGACTTAGGAAATCATTTCTCATCCTAATAGGATAAAGTTTATGCATAATTCTGTGTGACCCTCTAACGACTGACATTCATGCCATGTTCTTGTTCGCATTGCATGTTAAGCAAGCAAATTTTCAATGAACTCTCGCTGGCTGTACCACAGACGCAGCTGTCAGGCGGACTCCTTGGTTCATACGGTTCTCATTATTAGCTCAGCCCGAGCTGAATATTTGACTGAAGGAAAGGACCATATCATTATTTTCAGATTTCACTCTATGACTTAACTGGGCTCCATCTGCCAGTGTTAGAAACACCAAGTCCTTCTTGGCGCCAGCCTTGGCATTCTCTGCTATGACTATCGCCCGAAATGTTTCAGCTTGAGGAAGTCTCCTCACCATCAAAACAATTTAATAAAAACTTATATTGTGATTAAGAGTTACTCATCACTTGACAGGGCATGCCACCCTTGTGGCTATTTATGAATTATTCTACACAATATTTTTGGCTGAACAAATATAATCCACATTCATAAAGGGGGAAGCTAGAAAGCCAGTTAAATGTTTTCATGATTTATAAGGTCTGTATTATACTCGAAACCATATTTCTTTAATAGGTAGACTGGCATTCCATTGGATAATTCAATCTGCTTTAAATCTATTCTAAGGCTCTAGGCATTTTAAGGGACATTTGGAATATAAATTTAATTCCACTATGCACCTTTGAGCAATATTTCTCAGCATAGATGTGATGAAAGGAAATGGCATAGGAATTCCTGTCAATTGTAGGATAGAATTCCAGTATTAAAATATTGACACTAAATCCATTTAGAAAATGTTAGAAACCACACTAATTCTAAACATAGAAAAATATGTCATGACCCTATTTAAAAATGTAAGTTAAAACAACAACATAAAAGAAATAATGTAAGATCATGATATTTGTGCTTCCATGCACCTGGAAACCATCAATAATAAATACAGGCAAAAGTAATCTAAAACCATCTTTGGTGATCACTAGAAAAAAGATAATTCAAGCCCTCTACAGTAGAAAAGTTCAGAGATTTGCTCTGTATAGTTGTCCCAAATAAATAGAAGAAGCAGGACCAGTTTTCCACCCTAAAGAGTTAAATACAAGAATTTGCTTTAGTTTTTCATTTTCTTGGAACATAAGGACCAAAAGGATGTTTTAAAGACACCTAGGACAAACGGTCATGTGGCCTCTTGAAAACTAGTTTTCAGCTCATCACTAAACAGGGCAATCTAGTTTACTATCTGAAATCTCTAATCATAAGTATATTCTTGAACTAACAACTGAAACAGGCTTCCTTGTAACTCTCACACTGCTTGAAACTGATCATTTGAAGTCACTATCTCCTTTTTATATTAGCTCATCAAACACCTGAGACTCAAGGGTAAACCAACTTTTCTCTGCCATGGAGCATCTTCCTCACTGTTTTCAGTGGCTGCAACATCCACTGTCTGGCTCATGCTAGTATTTACCAGTAACTTTCTGAGTGTAATATCCACAAGTAAACAGTTCAGATAGGGTCTAACAAAGTTAGACAGCCCAGTAGGATTATGACATCTTATGATATAAAAATTAAATATTTATTCATAACAATCAAATGTGTCTGCAACGGACTGAATATCTGTGCTTCCCCATAGTTTATATGTTCCCATCCTGACACCCACGGTGGTAGTATTAGGAGGTGGGGTCTTTGGAAGGCAGTCAGATCTTGGGAGGGAGTCCTGGCGAATGGGATCAGTGCCCTTACAAAGGAGACCCAGGAGAGCTCCCAGCCCTCTTTCTGCCATGTGAGAATACAAGGAGAAAATGGCAATCTCCAGCCCAAAAAGAGGGTCCTCACCAGAACCTAACCACACTAGCACCCTGATCTTAGATTTCATCTCTTTTAGAAAGAATAAATGTCTGTGGTTTAAAAGCCATCCAGTATACGGTACTCTGCTATGGTAGAATATCATAATAATAATATCACATGAGAAATAGTCCCTTAGCAAGGTATAGAAAGAAAGAAAAGTCAAATTAATAAATAACCTTTCCAGAAACAACTGCAGGAGAAAGTTGGGTAGAACTTATGGGAAATACTCTAATCTCAATATAGACGAATAAGTTTGAAATGATTTTACCACCAAACATACTATCCTTCTGCCCAAATTTTAACATTCAAAAGCTGAGCTTTTATTTTTCCACTTACCATGTTGTATGTCTTTCATATCTAAATGAAGACTGGACATTAATATTCCAACTGCTTGTGATCTTTTGTTGCTTAATAACTTTACAACCTGCTCCAGAAAGAAAGAAAAAGGGGAAAATGTTAGCTTCAATATACAGAAAGAGATATTTTTTAAAATTTTAAGTGAAAAACAGAAAATACCTATGTCATTACTTAAAGTATTTAAAAAACTTTTTATGTTTTGAAAGAGCTTGGGCTATCTGTAATAAATCTTAAAAATCTACTGTCTTTCTCCCCATATTCACCATCAAACTCAAAGTTATGAGCTTTATCTGTCTTGTAAGAGCGTGATCTGTCAACAAATAAAATTTCTAACAACCTAGGAAGTTAGTCTGGCCTTTGTGAAATAACAATTACACATTTGATCATTAGCAGCCCATGATTTAAAATGTGTTCCTTTTTTAACATGGACCTTTGAAAACTTGGTCAACAAGTGAAGGAAAAAATAAAAGTATGCACACAGAGAATCTGTTAGGTCAGATCAGTTGTACCATAAAAGAGAAAATGTGCTTTTATTTGGGTCATTTAGAAGGCTCACTATTTTACTGGCAGCTCATCTTGTTCTGCATTTGACCCACATTCTGTGGAGAACTTTCCAACTAATTAATAGAGGAGTACAAGCATCAAATGGAAAGGCCTGCATCAGCTCAGTCTCAAGTCTGGCTGTCCCGAGGGTCTGGAACAGTCAAGGCACACACCCGGGAGGTTTCTGGAGACAGAGGTGGGAGCATTTAAAGCATGCTGTCAGACACCAACTCACCACCGATACATCCTGCTTATGAAACTCTTATCCCAAGCCTTGATCCTTGAGGGGCAACGATTCTATTTATTCTCTATGTTTTGTTTTAAGTCTATTTAGAAAAACACCGGGGGGAAAGGACAGAAAAGTGGTCATGGTCAAATGACCAGGAGTGACAGCTGCTCTAAGTACTATCATCTTTGTTGTCACACAAAGCCACGGAGTAGAATAATATTCCTAGTAGCAATAGTAGCATTCTGAGTCCCCCAGCAGGAATGGGGATGGAAAATAAAACAAAACACTTTTAGAAGAACCAAGCACAAAACCTCCCCAGTCATTTCGGGAAGCTTCCAGGGTTAAGGGACATTCCTTTCCAAGAGGTGCTGCTGCGTCAAGTGGGAAAAAATTACATATTAAATTTGATTCTAAATTTGCTCTTTAAAAATTTATTAAACTTCATCTAGGAAATTGAGCTTACAACTTGACTATGCACCAACTGCTTAGCATTTCTAATACCAATGGCCTTCTTCAGAACTGAAAAAATGGCAATCTAAAATCATAAACTCAGAGGGCACATGTACTCTGTCCTGAAAGATAGTTTCTAACCTCAGATAAATGCAGTCCGGGTCCCATCTGTGCTGTTTGACTGAGCTGCTTTTACTACGTTTCCTATCATCTTCTGGTCCAAAATGCTGTGAGCACATTCGAGTCCATACATCATTTGACTTCCTGGCATGTTGACATGCTGGTCACACCCTTATAGAAACTCTCACTCCAGAGCTCCTGCCAGTTCTCCTCAGTCCTCTGGAAAGTGGATTATTCTAAATTCACCTTATATTGGCATGTCCCAGAGACCTATTTTCTGCACCTCATTCTCCTTATAAGCTACAATTTCTCCTCCATGGACATACATGCCTGCATCTTCATCTTAGCAACCTCCTACCTTCCTAAAAGATAGCTCCACTTAAATCACCCACATCAATCTCCACTGGATGTGTCTAAGACAAACTCTGATCAGTCCCACCTGAAAACCTCCAGCTGGTTTCTCCTCTTTTATTCCACATGTTGACGTAAAGGTACCACCACTCTCCACACAGCAAAGCTGGAAACCTAGAAATCAGTCTGGGACTCTTGCCTCCCCTTCACCTGCATACTGTGTTCTGCTGTCGAGTCCAGTCAATGATAAGTCTTCTGCATCTTTAAAAACCATCCCTTTTCCTCTCTTGTCAGTGTACACTTTTGTATTATATACTGCATAGATAAACGCAAAAGATTTCTAATTCGCCTCCTAAAAATCTAGTCTGGGGTTTCTCAAAATGTGTACATCGGTCCATCATCACCACCCAGAAAATTATTAAAGATCCGAGATCTCAGGTGTTATATCACAACTCTTCTCATCAACAGCTATGCAAGTGGCAAATATCACCGTGCATTTAAAAGCCCTTCAAGAGATTCTAGGACCACTGATCCACTCTTAGACCTTCTTGTCCATTCTCCAAATTTGTGTCCAAGTATCCTCACTAAAACCGGTGATATTTCATGGTGTTTCTTGATTTTTATCTTTGAATTTATTAAACATGAGTGGCTTGTGTTTAAGAGTTAAGTCCTTAAGAGGATCATATAAAATGCTTCACATTTCATACCAGGATGGTGATTCTTCTATTGTAATTTGTTTGTTTTTGTTTTTGTTTTTGTTTTTTTTGGTGCCGGAGATGAACTGAGGACCTTGTGCTTGCAAGGCAAGCACTATAACCACTGAGCTAAATCCCCAGCCCCTTTCTATTGTAATTTAAATGTACCTAATTACAAAGTGTATTTTATATTTCAATACCTAAAGAATAGGCAGGAGTGATAATTAGCCATCACCTAACAGAAGTCCTATAGGCAGGAGAAGGCCTAATAAAGAGATGGATGCCACAATTCCCCAGTGTACGTCAACCTTTGTATTATGAACCACTGGCATGTGTCCTTTCTTCCACCACTGTCAAGTGCCCTTTTTCTCCAATGCCCTGGATAACAACCAGAAGCTATCAAACTAGAACATTTTTAGCATCCAGTGGGCACAGATACAATGGAGAAGAAAAAATAGACTCTTCTAAGATTAGATCTTAGAACCCTTAGCCAAAATGTAGAAAATGCAGAATTTAAAAATTTGAAAGCTACAGAGCTAAACTATAACCAGAAAATAGAGTTATTTTGAATCTTCCTAAAGTCACACAACATTCAGTGAATTCTCTTTAATGAGGTTATCACGGATTTCCCTGGGAGGCAGGAATGAGCAAGGATTATGAACATGGACTCTGTAAAATAAAGCAGTATTTCTTAAACTTTAATTTCACCTGAATTGTCCAGGATCCCTTAAAAGCACAGACACTGTGTTTAAGTCTGAATGGAGCTGAGGTTTTTATCTCTAATAAGCTCCCAGATGGTGCCAGTGCTCTACCGCAAAGAACGTGTGGGCCCAGCGCTCTCCAACTTGCTTCCTGATGCATTCTGGAGAGGCTGCTCCAGTGCTCTGCAGCCTCAGGTCCCTTCCCTAGAAAGACAACGCATTCGCTTCCAAGGCTGCAGCGGACATGCAGTGTGACAATGTGCCGGGCGCTCTTAGCAGTGGGCTAGCACATAGTGTGCTTATTGCAATAGATAATGGCTAGAAGAAGTTAAATACAAAAAAATAAATGGCATCTCTTACCTTAAATTGACTCACTCAGTCCACTGAAATACTAACGTGTATATTACACCAAGAAAGAAAACTGACACATTTGTTACTGCATTTAATTCTTCAAAATAATGACTGCTCTTTCCTTCCTCTCATATAATTTCTTTAAAACACATCAGGCCTTACTTGGCTCACAGCAGTTTTTCAGTGGTTAGAAGTAACTTCTCCATTAAAATCCTTTTCCTGGCATTCTGTGTTACCAGAGACGCATTTCCTTTGACCAGGAACAACAACTAGCCACGGAAGAGAGCAAAACCAAGATGTTCATCCATTTGCCCCAGTCACGACTTTTGGAACCTTCATATAGTTCACATAATTTGGCTGCAGAGCTACAAATATGTTTAAAATTAACATTAACTAATTTTTGGTGTGAGCAATTGCTGTATTAAGGAGACACCCTCGGTCTACTTCCACTGCCTATATCTTTTAAAATTTTGTTTAATTTATATACTAAGTCAGTACCAAGAAATTATGATAGAAGTACAATGATAGAAGCAGCAAGGATTATGGGAATATATGCACAAGTATTTTTGAAGTCATGAAATATTTATTTATCAGTGCTGTGTTGAATCCCCATTGCCTGGCTAACTGTACAAGGAAATTTCTGATAACAGCAGTCTTTGGACAGTAATTAACTATCCCAAAACTTAATCAAAACTTGCACTTTCTAGAAATACTAAAAATGTGTAATTTCTACCAACTTGAATTTTCTTCAACTTCGACTGCCATTTTGTGAAAATGCTCAATAAAGTGATGAAGAAAGACTTAGTTTCCACTTTCTCTCCTCCTCCCAAAGGCCCCATCCCTCATCCTTTTAGCCTCACAAAGGAAGACAGGGAGGGCACAGGTGTGTCTAACAGAGCCACATCGTACCACGGTTCAGGCTGTGCTGCACACAGTCTGCGAAGTGACGGTAGAGGCAGGCAGCTTGGAGAAGGGATTCCTTTCCCTAATCCTAACAGAGAGCCTGTGGGTGAGCTACAAGTCTCAGTCTGAATTCCAGCTTCAGCACCTGGAGGTCCTTGCATGCCTTAGTCTCTTTGATCCCGTGTCTTGATCTGTAAAATGGAGACATGTCACAGAGTGATCCACAGGGAGATGACTGCAGTTGTAAATCAGTGCCATCTACTCAGAACGTGACTGGCAGGCTGACACCAGTCCACTAGCTCTGTGTGACTTGTCCACAAAAGGAGAAATAAGAACAGTAACTGAGCTGGGGAGTTAGCTCAGTGGTTAGAGTGCCTGACTTGTAAGCACACGGCTCTGAGTTTGATCCCCAGCACCAAAAAAAAAAAAAGCTGAGCGCCAATGTTAAAAATTTTTCAACAACCTGATGGAATAATGTTTTGACTACTGAATCGAGTTTTGTATGTCTTTGCTTGGGAGGTTATTTTCCAGTTTTGTTTCTCTAGTAATCTATACATAGAATATATTTAACATAATATATTTTATGACAGTACCAGAAGGAGACGGATTATGGATTGCAAAAAAAAGAAAAAAAGCTTTACAAGTAGAGTGTGAGACGCACTTGGACCAAGCACTTCCCTGGGCACAAAAGAGAGTATCCAAGGAAGCAGGGTCTGAACAATAACGAATACCTTAACCTCAAGTCTACTCATGGTTTCCAGGCTTCCTCCAACACCTTTCAGAGTAAAGAAAAATAAAACCCTCGATGAGCCTGCACATTATCAGAGGTCTCTATAGGAACTGTCATTCTGCTTTGAGCCCTCTGTCCCACATCACCCCAGGAAGAGTCCCAGACTCATTACTAATGATGTCCTGAATCGCAAGTCACTCCTTTAAAATGAGTCAGGAAAAAAAACAGCGAGGAAACAAAAGGAAGCACTGGATCACTGAAAGAAAATATAAAAGGTAAGAACATTTACCTTCACTTTGCTCTCCACACAACTGCCTACCAGTAGTTTTATTTTTTATCTATTTTTTTTCATTGTTGGCACCAGGGATCAAACACCAGGCTCCATATATGCTAACCATGTGCTCTGCCATTGAGCTACATTCTCAGCTGAATAATTTCAAATATTCTAGTAAGTGCAAGGCCCTGACTTCAATCCCTGACACCAAAAAAAAAAAAAAAAAAAAATTAAATATAACCAAGAAGTCTCAGGTGACATAGAAAATGAAGTAGTATAGAAAAAAAAAAAAAAGACCCTTACTTCCCATTCACTTGCTTTACCTCCTAACAGTGATCAAAAAATTAAAACAATACTAACATAATATATGTGACTATTGGGATCAGCGCCTAATGTAATTCACAATAAAAATTTAGGAGTAAACTTTAGTGGCAGACCTGCAAGCATCGGATTAATGCCAGCATTAAAATGAGAAGAGAATAAGACTCCTCTCCAATTACTTAGAACTGTGCTGTCCAACATAGAATAAATAGCCACTTGTGGCTAACTGGGCACTTGAAATAGGCACAAACTTCAAAGATTATTTTTTTCAAACAGAATGCCAAATATCTCATTAATTTTATACACTGATTACAAGTTCAAACAACAATACTTCAGACACTCTGCATTCTACATAACATCTTAACATTAATTTCACAAGTTTCTTCATACATTTCAAAATGTGGCTACTAGAAAATATTAAAATTGTATACATGGGTTACATTTCAAAATTGTTAAATTGTATACATGGCTTATAGTCCATTTCTATCAGGCAGTACTCAATCAAGAAGATCTAACAAGTCAGATACAGTGGCACATGCTATTTGAGAGGCTGAACAAGTTCAAGGCTAGCCTAGGCAATTTAGCGAGACTCCATCTCAAAAAATAAAGTCTAATAACTTAAATAAAAAACTAAACTCGTTTACCCTGCACTAGCTTTCAGGTTTTTTTTTTTTAAGTTCAAAATACAACTCAAACAAATAAAGGAAGATAAAGATGAAATCTGTGTCAAAGATTCCCTGGCTGTTGAATAGGCCTTTCTTCTGACTCAGTAAAATAGTGTATGCTAAATTTGTTCCCTATTAGATAGCATAAGCATTAACAAATCAGAAATATACTTAGAGGGACAATGCAATACAGAGGCTAGAATTTAAGCTTCTCCCTTGAATTTAGGAAGAATCTCTTTTCCACCACACTGTAATGCTTCAGAGAATAAAACCACTTATGTATGCAAATCCCTTACCCTCCAGATTATATTTCAGTTTTCCTATTAATCAAATATGGTTCACACTACTTGCTGATTACTTAAATGAATCTATTTATAGTAATTAAAATAACTTTTTATCGTTTATAGAAATTACATTCAACCATTAGTGTCAATTTCAGCACAGAAAGAGAAATAAATAATCCATTATAATGTCATCCATCAAGTACAATCACTATTCATGACTTATTTCCATATCTTTAATGAAACCCCTACTAAATTTTCCTCCTGTAACAAGGCACATTGCTCTGAAGAATGGCCCATTGGACCCAACACTTTGGATGGAATGTGATGTCAGTATGCCACAAATTTTAGCTAAAACTTTTGACATGTTCAACTGTCTTTTCTCTCTCCTCATATTCTGATCCCTCTATCTTTTATTTTTGTCCTCTCTAACTTTTCATCCTTTGCACAATATCATTTTTTCCTTTTTATCCTGCCTTGTAAACAACATCTTTTCAATTCCTTAGCTGGTTATTGCTCCAAATATTTCCCTGGACTAATTTTCTCAACTTGCCCTTCCTACCACCTAACCTATACGCACTCCTGCCAAGACTTTCTCTCGCTCTTTTTTAGTGCTTTTCTCAACGTTCTACTGAGTACATCCGTGGCCTTAGGAAATGGCCTTGTCTACTTACATCTCATGCTCAGTTTTCTCAGCTGAGCTGCTGTTCCGTCTCTCAGTCCATCTCCTGGGTACTTCTATGTGGAGGTCTTCCTTCTGCTTTAACTCAACATGACCAAATTCTGCCCATTTTCATTCTACAAAATGCAGGGCCACGGTGGCAGGTACCATGCTTAAGAACCTAGGCCACAGACTCCTCTTCATCTTTGAGCAACAGAACTTCAGGATTTTAACTAGATATTATGGTTGGACTATTAACCTACCATTTCCTTCTGCTTATGTTATACTTTGTAAATTGTTATAGCCATGTAAGTTGTGGACAGTGGAAAGCAGGGACTATGTCTTAGTTTTGCATCACTATAACAAATATTCCAGATAATCAGCTTGTAAAGAGAAAAGGTTTATTTTGGTTCACATTTTAAAGATGTCAATCCAAGAAAGGTTGGCCTGTTGCTTTTAGGCCTATGGTGAGGTAGCACATCACAGCAGGGGTACACAGCAAAGCAAAACCACTCATCTGATGGCTGAAAAGTGAAAGGAAGAGGAAGGGACCAGAATCCCACGGTCCCCTCAAGAGCAGCCCCTGGTGACCTGAAGACCTCCCCCTGGGCCCCACTTCTTAAAGATTCCACAATTTCCCAACAGCGCCACCTTGGGGACCAAGCTTTTAACACATGTGACTTTGAGCAACATTTAAAATGCAAACTATAGCAGAGCGATGAAGTGCAGCCTCCAGGAAGAATATTGTTGCTCTCCACTTTCCCTCCATCAGGTTCAAAGGCAAAATTATGGACATGTGCCATCTCCTCAGCCATACTCCACTCCCTGAGGGTAAAGTAATAGAAAAGCTGAGAAACAAATTTACGGACAACATGATGGAATAAAGCCACTATACCTCGCTGGACACTCACCTAGCTAGACTTCTTCATAAAAGAGAGAAATTAGTAATTCATAATAATACAGGCAGCCAAACCAATACTCTAACGAATATAGCTACTCAACTCCAAGCACTGTGCTAAATACTGGGGCACATGCACAGATGGCCACCTGGAAGAAGAAACTCATCCTCTCTCCAAGCAACTCGACTTCACAATCCCCATATCACAGTCAGAGACACCACATCCCCAGTCATCAGGACAGGAATCTTCGACTCATTCTTCCTCTTTGTCTCCCACACCCAGCCACACGTCGACTTCTCTGAGGTTTCTTTATCTTTTTGTCCTCTCTTTCACACCACCCTAGTGACATTCTCACCACTTCTTCCCAGAGATGCAGGCCAACCAGCTTTCTGCCACCAGGATCCCAGGCCTGCTCTCAGCCTTCATGCTATCACTAAAATTTAGTGGTCCTTTATACGTCTGCTTTATTGTCCGTGTCAAAGGGGCAAACTCTGCTTCTCACTGGACAGGAGTTCAAGTCTCAAATCTCAAGGATGTTTCTCCTGAACATCATGACCTCCTGGGGGCTGGGTTTGCAGCCTCTTCTTTACCCTCAAAACTATATTCTCCCCCGCCCCTTCCCCACCCCTCTCTTCCGTTCCCCCCCTTTCCTTATTTATAGCAGATTTATTTACAGTTTTCCATATTTTCCCTTTTCCTTTCCTTCTTTTCCCCCTTTTCCCTTTCTAGCAGGAGACCAAGATACATCATGTACAGGTACAAAATAACCATGATAAATGTGATCATTATGTATACAATGTACCAATACATGTTCTTGGTAAAAAAAATTAAAAAATAAAAAAAGTAAAAAAAAAACCTATATTCTCCTACTGTAATATCCACATGATACAGGAATGATTGAGGCTATTCTCATTAAAATATATACACCTTTAGACAGAGATGACATCATACCACTTACTTCGGTACTCAGAACAATAATTGATACACTGCAGGCACTTAAATGTCTGCTGAATAAGTGAACCTTATTTAAACTATTCACATCTCAAGAAGCCCCATTATAATCTTAGAAAAATGATTCCCACTCTTTCCTAGACTTCAGAATCACTAAGGTATATTTTTTTGTTGGTAGAAGTTTGTTTTCTTTCTTAAATTTTTTATTTTTGCAGTGCTGGGCATCATGCATTCTAAGCAAGCACTCTCCCCTGAGCTACACTCTCCACTGAGCTACACTCTCCCCTGAGCTACAACTCGGCCCCAAGGTAGCTACTTAGATAAAGGTTCCTGCTCTCTACTGTAGAAAAAAAAAAAATTGTGTGTGTGTGAGTGTGTAGAACCCTGGAAAAGTTAACCTAAAAATGTCACAGCTAATGCTGATGCAGATCTCAAAACTACTGAAAAGGAAATATTCAAATAATGGTTGGACGGTGTTTCTACTACTGATGTCAAGAACTACAAGCTAATAAATAGCTCGCCTCAGAATCACATCAAGACACAGAAAAAGATGAAATAAGCTATATTTATTAAGTAATCAAAACCACATTTAAGTAATTACTTGCCCAAGCAACAATGATGTTTGTTGTTAATTTGGAACTTAAAAAAAAAAAAAAAGAATGTACTCTGTTATATGGAATACCAGATAATTAAAATGATCCATCAAAGAGCTCCACATTAAATATCTAATACAAATACTTTGAAGTTTCTTGCAGCTCCTTACAGTCTAGTGAAATCATGCATTAAGGAACAAAACTGAATAATTTGCTCACCATCTATCTAATGCAGAGCCCTAACAACAGCTTTGTTTCCTAATTCCTAACTAGGGGAGCCTACTACTTTCTCCTGAAATGGTGTGTTACAGAATTGCTAGAAACTGGATATTAGATTAGAGGGATAAGTGGCCAGATCCAATAAGGCAAATCCTTTTCTAAGTAGAGTAAGATAAGAAGAGTCATCTATAGAGATTAGGCAAAGGTAAATTCCAGAGGAGAATTATCCAATGTAAAACCGGCTGTTTCTCCCACAGATATTTGAGCAGGCAGTATGCAGTGCTTGCGAGCAGGAACAGAGGCGCAAAGAGGCCAAGAACATTTTAAGGAGAAACAACCAAAGAAGAATGTGAGCAAATATGAAACAGTAAAAATGAACCCAGCGAGAGGCTTAAGAACGGGAGGAAATTCAGAAAGACTGGTTCCCAAACTCAAGATTTCCAATCACATGACCTAGCAGCTATGTAACTTCAGACCAGTATCTCGGGCTGCAGATTTCAATTTTGCTATCTGGAGAATACAGTTAATAATCCACATGCAATATCCCATAATTTGAGGTAAACGTATATGATAACATGCCAAGTATTTATAAAGTATAATGCATCTTGCAAATGCAAAGTATTGGTATTATTATTATATTTAGTTTATTCCAACAACAAGAGGAACACTGTAACAGAAAGGTATAAGGAATAAACACCCAGGTTTAAGAGAGCAAATAACTTACACATTGGCTACCTTCCTCCCTACTGAAGGTTTATAAATTGTTACTCCCCTAAGAACTCTTTAGACATTTGTTTGTTACCCTATAACTCTCATTTGGATTCAAGTTTATTATTTTGGAAAAGTAAATTCATCTCTTGATTCTTGACCCAAAAAATCAGGAACTAATAAACTGCCTCGTCTGACCTGACTCATACTGATTCACGAAACTACTGACATCTTCAATCCTAACTAGTCTACACTCAGAAGTGAAGAATGCTTATACAGGACTTCACGGAGCAAGAGGTTATCAGGGCTTCTTTAGCCCACGCCCACGAGCAAGGAGGACCGCAGTCTTATTTACAGAACCACTTTCTCCAGCTCAGATTAACGTTAAGCCTCCGGGCGGGTGGCAGACCTCACAGACGTCCGGCAGCACAGCAGGCCACAGAATGCACTGACACTGACCATGCCCAGGAGTGGTATCTCCAGACTATCTGCTTGGCACCAGACAATCCTCTCTACTTGGGCAGCCCACACGCAATCTTGGAAACAAAACAGGCACAGTCTGGTAATGAGTGAGAAGACATGTGACATCGCTTCCTGAATAAGAAGCTAGAAGTCAACCTTGAAAATAAAGCACAATCTACTCAGGCATTATTTACTTGCTTCTTCACTTAGTCTCAGCTGTACCTTTGGCCTACGTGCCAGGCCATGGCATAGGTGAGAGCTGCCCTGTTTTGTCCTCCCTGCATTTGAGTGTGAGGCACCCTCAGAAGAAGGCTGACAGCTACGGAGTTTGGAAAGGTCACCCAGAAAAGCCTCTGTGCTCTGAGAGCTGTCCGTCTCCTTCCCTCCCTGGCACAGCTCCCTCTTCTTTCTTGACGTATAGTTTAGACTGCAGTTTAGAAAGCTGTGCTTTGGTTTTAAACTCTGGATGCTGTTCCTCAACTGAGTGAGTTGTTTCAGCCTCTCCTAGCACCATCTTTGTAGCTCTGGAATTTTCTCTTGTTCGGTCCATAATCCTAATACTGGTCTCCTGGTTCCAAATCAGCTGGAAGCAAGAACTTCAAGTATGTCCAAGTAACTTCATAGTACTGTGTATCTCTTCACCGAGCAAAAATTACTACCCATCTGGTTCTCCTCTATTTCTTGATAATAACATTCTCTGCTACCATCTGCCATTCAATACACCATGATAAAGCACTGTTAAATCAGCAGCCAAGTCATACTTAAAAGATATTTTAAAAAACAAATATATGTTACATAAAAGTAATTTGGAAAACTAAGACATAAGTGACCTAGAGTTCTGAGAAAGGCATATTCAAATAGAAAGAATGATCCCCACTTGCCCGACAGAGATCAGCCACACTGGGTTTAATTTCTGCAAGACAAGCTATTAGGGTTGGAGATGCAGCTGGGTCATAAAGCGCTTCCCTAGCATGCGTCAGGCTCTAGATTCAATCCCAGTACCAAAATAAATAAATGTTATTTTTAAAAAGAAGGAAAACTGCTAAAGAGAAGCAGAGCCATTGCACTGCTAAATAAAGTCAAGTTGAATGGAGTAATTACACTTCCTACAGCTTGGCACATGAAAAGTACTCAAAATAATAACTATTATGTATTGACTCACAGAAAAAGACAAGGTGGGTTAGTATGGAAAACTGAAAAAAAAAAAAAAAAAAATGGAAGAAGGCGGGGATTTCCTCTAACCAGCTAAGCCTGCCTCCAAAGCTTACTGGCTCCTCAGCCCTCAGCCTGGACCCGTCAGCCACCTGCATACACACTCTTACAGGACCCGGATGTACCACAGCACAAAATACAGCACAGGAGCCCACCAATGAAAAACCAAGGGAACATCTTTGGCTTTTTATATAGATATATTTTTTTTCTTTTTGTCTTTTTTTCTTTTATTTTGGCTTTTTATATATTTTTAAAGGACTAAATTTTAAAAAAATTAGAAATTCAATTTCTTAGCTTATATCAACTTCTTTCTTAGACAGCTTTAGAGCACTGAAGATGACCTTGACCAGAAAAGCAAAACAGACAAAAAACAATTTTTAAAAACAAAAATCTAAAGTGATACCAAATGGATGGAGAAAAAAATAGCATTAGTTATATTACTAAAAATTTTATTCTAATAGGTGGCATTTTCAAAGTTCACTTTTCATTTTAAAAAAACTATAGTAATGCACAATAAAGTTTAAAAGGATATACTGCAGTTCTTAAAATAAAATGCTTTTCTAATTAAAACCAACTATCATAAATCTCCATCCTTCTCCACTTTTCTAAAACACAGAGCAAACATGCAGAAATGTTTAAACTCCATGAATTTAAAACAATATACAGTCTTCTCTTTTATATTCTCTGAATGTAGCCTTTTGCCAGAATAGCCAGTTTTGTCATGTAGAATATATGCAAGATATAATTTGGCCCTTCACCAGTTCAAATAGCTTGGTAATCAGAAAACAATGTTTCATCTATCTGATTGCATGCAAGTCTGCTGAACTATAGTCTCTCAAGAATTCCTTCTAAAACCTGGTTTTAGACACATGTCCTATCAACAATTTTCACATCATATTTTCAGCATTTAAAATTCAATCAGAAGAATTACAGGCTATGATTAAAACTAAAGTATCAGAAAACTATTAAATTGAAGGTATATGATCTAAACACTTCATTATCATGCCAAAAATATTTAGGTATCAGAGTCAGAAGTGTACCCCAGTGGTAGATACATGCTTAATGTACATGAGGCCCCAGGTTCGGTCCCCAGCACCAAAACATTAAAAATAAATAAACAAAAATACTTGGCTATCAAATGTGCCTACAAAATATGGACATCGATATCTCATTTTATATCTCAGTATTCTTAATGGGAGATGCTGCTCATCACAAATAAAAGATCTGATACAGATAAGCGAATGTCAGAGAAAAGTACAAGCAACTAAAAGACTTATTGAGAACATTTACATATTTAGTATTATTGTTTACAGCAACTAGCTATTGAGAGACTATTACTTGGCACATAATAAAGGGCCTTTTCTTACTCATTCTTGCAATCATTACAAAAACACAATGAAGAAGGCAATATTATAGTCCACGTTTTGTGGCTGAACTGACTTGCTCAAGGTCACATATTCACTAAGCGGCAGAGCAAGGGTCTGATGCTGGGGGGTCTGGCTCTGGAGTCTGCACTCCTAGCCACTACCCTGCAAGACCTCTAAGCTTCAGTACAGACAGCACACATCTGCCAGGAATTTAACATTCTGTGCCCCTTCTTTCCTGTCTCCTTAATGTTCTGTGGTATCATAGACAATTAATATGGACAGATAACACATAAGCAGAATAAATTATTTTTCAGATTGTTAGCTAAAAAGCAAACCTTAGATAGTAATGCCCATCTGAGCATTCTGCCTTATGTACAGTAGTACATGTACAGTAGTGCATTTCAGAAAAATCATGAAAAACAAAAACCAAAATAGTCCCCTTCCTTTGTTCTCATAGCAACAACAAGCCAGTGATAAATTTGATGAGAAGTGGTTCTTTAGGAAAGAAGTATTCAGGAAAACAATGATCCATCAAGCACACATTCATCAAACAGAATGGCACAATAAACTTTCAATGATTCCATGACTAGGTATTCAGTTTGTGGAGTAGTCAAGCCTTCTGCTTCTCTCTCTGCTCTGTAGCTGTTAGAATGATATTTCTGTGGCCTTTCTGTAAGGACAAGACTTGCTTTCTGGCTCTATCCACAGAATCTGCTAGTGTTGTTAGCCCTGTGAAGATACAAGAGCAAACACTGCATTTCTTCCTACCATATGGAGGAAGCTATTTCCAGTTTTCTTGCAAGTGTACAATCTTTATTTTTGGAAATGACATACTGACTAAGCACTGGCTGATTTTCCAAAGACCTCCTAGAGTTTGGAAGTGAAAAAGAGATAAACAATGACTTGACAGTGAGCTAATTTATGGTGCTCATTTTTAGAGAATAAAAGTTTCAATATGGGACCTTAAGTCTTTACAGACCAATAGTCATCTTTCCAATTTCAGAGATCATGTTTTTAGCAATTTTCCTTCCTTCAATAATTCCATTTAAAGAAATGTACCACACTGTACCAAATAATCCTATCACATCCTCATCTGAAAATAGCCAAACCATTCATTACTTATCTCTGAAGACATCTTCAACTCTACTCTTCCAAAGCCTCAAATTAGTATTTTGCCATTCAATGAATAGTTCCTGTAGAGTGGCTACTGCTTGGAAATTTCTGTTTTTAAAGCACTGATATTAAAGTATAACTAAAGTAGGGGCTGGGGATTCAGCTCAGTGATTAGAGTGCTTGCCTTGCAAGCACAAGGGCCTGAGTTCGATCCCTGGCACCACCAAAAAAAAAAAAAAAGAAAAGAAATTAAAAAAAAAAAGTATAACTAAAGTAAAATAGTAAGTCTCAAGTATATACTTATCTGTTGTGTGTGCGCAAGTGCGCGTGCACACACACACATACACACCCTGTACCTATCACACAGATCATTGTATAGAACATTATCAGCATCCCTGAAGGCTCCATTCATTCCTCCTTCCTACCAGTATTCCTTCTCCAAAGTTTCATTCTGATTTCTATTGCCACGGATCACTTTTGCCTATTCTTGAACCCTGTATAAATGGAAACATACTCTTTATATGGGCTTTGTCTATGAAATTCATCAATGTTGTTGAGTGAAACAGTAGACTGCTATTTTTCATTGCTGTGCACTATTCCACTGTATCATTATACCACAAAATTATTTTTTCATTCAATGCTGATACATTTTTTTTAAAGCAAAAAGGAAACATCAGGTTTAATTTAAAGTAAAACCACCAGAAATTGTCTGCAAGAACGATGGGGCAAACCAACTCCTGAAAAAGGGTTCAGCACCTTGGTGAACATGTTTAGTGGAAGGCTTAAAAACAAAACCCTACTTAGCTTAAAACGTTGAAAGGTATTTGCAAATCAACTCATTTCAGGGGTGAACAAATCCTTTCGCTATTTCTCAATACCAATGTGTGTGTAGTCGCATCCTCTGGATGCCTTATGTCATCAATGAGGCAACTATTCCCACACAGGACAAATTCTCCCCTTCAGCCAACTCTCAGTGGTGGGGCAACTAGCACAACACCATGTCCCCGGACAAAGAGCATCAGGATAGTCCGTTTTATTGATTTATATATCTCTTCATACGTCTCTTCATCAATTTCTATAGTAGTCACAGTTTCTTCCATATCTCCCAGTATCATATTTAAATGCTGATCATAAGCATGTAATCCTCCTCAAAGCTCTCAGTCATTCCTCATTTTCACACAGATTCGCTCACCCAGGCTGAGTCTGATGAGATCCAGTGGCTCCACTATGGTGCTGGTGGTTTGTTGCTGGTGCACATCATCCGCCATCTTTCAAACCCACCTGATACATATCTTTAAGGTTTGTGGTTTAGAAGTATTTTAAACAGTGCCCCTACGAATATTTCTGCATACATATTTTCAAATACATAGGAACTAATTTATCTCAGACATACACACCTAGAAGCAATAAAACTCCTACAAGTAATGGGTCATAGCATGTATGTATTAAACATCAGTGTTCACTACTAAGCAGTTTTCCAAAGTACTTCTACTTGTTTGGAAATTCAGGAGACCAACTTATGAAATAAATAACACTTCATACTTTCCACTAATCTTCTTAAAGATTTACAAATGTCATGACGATAAAATTATTTAATATCTTTGAACAAAACCCTAAAATTAAATAAGTCACCCAGTAGCGTATAAAGTAGGTAAATCTTTTAAACATGTCAGTAGTTTCCAACACCACATCTACAGAAACACACAACAAGGACAGATACACGAAGGTATTTAGCAATGAAGTTGTGGCCTTGATCAGTGGCTGAGCATTTGGAAGCAGTGGATATAAAGATATACAGAGCAAAGCACATTTCAATAGTCCATAAATCTATTCAATAAATAGCTAATGGGTACCTAAATCACAGCAATTCTAACTTTTGAATGCTCCTCGACTCAGTCCTTTCTTCTTAGTCACTGTTTTTATTTGAGCATTATTCTCGTTGGAACACTAATGTCAGTTGAATATTAGGTTTAATTAAAAGTATTTTTGAATTATTTATAAGCATATAAAGCATTCTTATAAAATACTACTGGGAAATACTTATTTCTGGGTTGGATTTTTCCTGTCAAGTCATTCTGCCTCACACCCGAAAAGTGTTCAGAAGGGTAATGTGCTCAGAGAAAACAGGTGTAACCAGCTCAAAATCCTAAGGAGACAGATTATATTTAAAAGATTCATTCAGAAATCACATAAAAGCAATTGTCAGACGCTGACTTGGGATTACGAAAGTTTGTTTCTCCCAAAATCAATGTTCTCTTGAGTTAAAGGCAGCAAGAAAGACACTTTCAAGTATCCGGTGGAATTCTACATGTGTAACTCCATTCCAACTTCTCGGAGCCCAGTCTTCTTTTACAATCTCCCTACTTTGCCTCACAAAGCTCAAGTACTAAGCTCAGTACTTGGCACACAGTTATTGCTCACTAAACAGGCATGGAGTAAATTAACGCCATATGGGTTCTTCAGTTATCTTATGCTCCTATGAAATTCCCTTGTGTCATTGCACCGTGACTCAATCTGAGGGGGAGACATGTGTCTCATTGTGTAAGTGACCCCATCCCAAGATAAAAAGGCCAGCTGGGGTATTTTATTAATCTGCTTCTTAAAATGCAAAGGGAAAGATATTAAAAATATAGAGTGATAAACAAAACGCATCATAGCATTTTCTTAGAGTAGGAAACTGATAACTGGGGGGACCGAGTAGCTCAAAGCGCATGTTCTGTACAAAGGGACAAGCTGGCATCAGCAGTGATATGCAGAGCTCGGCCAACAATGACCCAGACCACGAGTGGCTCTTACAGCAATCCCTAAACATCTTCTGAGTCGGTGGCAACTCATCCATCTGACTATACTTGTTACCTGCTCAAGAATCATCAACAGAGACGCACAGCAGTCAGATAAATTCTTACCAAGACAGAATTCGTACCCTAGCCTGCGATTCATTTTTTTGTTGTTGTAGGAGATAAAAAATAGAAATATGGCCCTAAGGACCCAAAATCAAAGCCCTAGCCCCAGCCCTGACTGCTCCTAGGTGCTTAAAATAAAACCACAACCCTCCTAGCCTTATCTACTCTTAGTGAACACAACATTGAATTTGCTTAGTGAACACGGAAAGGAACAGTCACACAACTTTGTAAAGCGAGTTCTATGAAAAATTAACCCCCCAAGGTAGCAAACTAGAGGAAAAAATACCCCTAAAGGAGATGCATAGGGGAATTTAATTTATATATGGCCTTTTCGAAAAGCCTGTGGTCGAGAAACCTATCATTTTAAGATAGGGAGTGGACCCATGTAAGGAGTGAACCATGCCAGGAGATACGTGCCATGCAGTTAACAGTCTGGCAAGATTCACTGAAGCTAAGAGCTTCCAACCTACAAAGAATGGGTGGTGGGTGTCAGAAAGGGGAAAATCCATTCTGGGGTAATCACCTGAAAGCAAATCACCTCTCTACCACTGGAACTGGGTGACTGCAAAAAGCTGAAGCTAAAAAAAAAAAACCAAAAAAAGCTGAAGCTATGTAAAATAATCACAACTCTCACTAGAATCTCATACTTTGCTTTTCACAGTATGTATATCACTTACAGATTAAATTTGCTATAGTATGAATCATGGGCCCACACGCTTTATGCCAACCCCCACTACAAGCACAAGGTAATTACATGGGACCCTGGTTCATGAACTTAATTCTTCCCAAGATTCTAGTTCCAAATCAAATTGGACAAGAACCAAATCAAATTCAATGGTTAGGGTCAACACTGACCTTATGGGGAAATTTGGTTTGGTTCCCATCCAATTTGGTTTCCAACCAATATGATGGAAAGAATGAAGTTCATGAAGCAAGATACCGTTATACGGGGCTGGGGATTTGGCTCAGTGGTTAGAGTGCTTGCCTAGCAAGCGCAAGGCCCCGAGTTTGATCCCCGGCACCAAAAAAAAAAAAAAAAAAAAAAAAAAAAACCGTTACATATATACCAAAAAGTATGGGAAACATGGTGGCAAACATATCACATAAGAGACATGAATAACCTAAAGTTTTAAAACTTACAGGCATGCTATAAAGAAAATTCATGAATAATCAGGAGTGACTAATGAATAAGTTCCCAGACTTCCTGGATGGATTCTTTCTGCCAATCCAGTTTTGATACTGGGGTAGGAAAGGAGTACAGAGATGGATCCTAGTCTCAAAGTATTAGTTGACTTCTACCATCTAAAGGGAGGAAAAGCTTGAGATTCATGCCCATTCACTGAGGCAAGTAATATAATTAACATATTAAAAGATGATGTAAATGGCGAATCTTTTAAAAGAAAAGGAAAAAAAAAAAAAACAAAAAACAACTATCAGTGCAATTTTAATCCATCCCAGGTTGGTATTTTGGCCTAGGAGTGCCTTTCCGCAGTCCCCCAAGGACAATGTCCAGGCATTGTGTCTCAACTCGTGTGTGAGACTACCCTGGGACAGGAAGGAGTCATTCTTTTTTTTGTTGTTTGTTTTTGGTGACGGGGATCTAACTCAGGGCCTTGTTCTTGCTAGGCAAGCACTCTAACCACTGAGTTAAATCCCCAGCCCAAAGGAGTCATTCTTAATCAAAAGCAGTATCTCAGTCTTACACCTTCTCTCTGCTTTCCATTCCTGAGCAGGAAGCCAAAAGCTAAAGTAGTGTCAGGAAAGAAAACAGTTTAAGTCCGTCCAACTAGCACACTAATGACAAGACTGAAGAAATAAGGTCAGGAACACACTCGTAAAAGAACAGAATAACCCCTAGTTTCCTTAGAACGCTAACAGGAAGAAAGGAAGCTGTTCTCACGACCCCACATGCTTTACTGATTGTAACTAACTCATGCAGTGGTTGATACATACATATCTTTTATTTTGGTGAATATGGAAAGTTTTTAGGCATCTTCTAAAGCAGAAGTTACATGATTATTGTCCAGCATTCCAGTGGTGGCAAGCATGACTATGTCTCTTTGTGGCATGAAAGAAACATACATGCAAATCGAGTGGATTGGGGTTTTTGAAAGAGACTCGCAAGGGCATCTTCACGTACAATGCTCAGGAGACTCACCCTTCCAGGGCCTGTTCCCCTTTCTTCTACAATGGGCTTTCCCTTTTCTGGAAGGTCTCTACACCCTTGAGATCTTCTCCAACAGAACTTCTGCCCAGTGTGTAACATTTCCTTGGCCCTTCTCACCCTTTGCTCCTCTTTTCAGGGGTCACCAGGAAGGAGGTAAGGATCATGGCGAGGATAGGGGGGATGAGTGTCACCTGAAGAGGTTGTTAATGCAAAAAAAACTTCAATCATTTGTTTCACTTTTTCGGTCTTTTTTCTCTGTTTTTGTCCCCCTACAAAAACCAGCTGGCACTATGGGCTAAAAGAGAGTCTGAATGGAATGAGTCTGAAGGAATGAACTGATTATCACTGGTAAAAAGGAGTCAAGAAAAAAAAGGAATTCATTCCCTACTGCAATTCTCACTCTACCCACGTCACTTTCCCATCTAGGCTAACTGATATACCTTCTAGGCTTTAATGTAACTATGAGATACACTATCTGTTGTTGCCTGTGATATGACCAACAGCTATGACGAACCCATCTCCACAATTCTCAGACCACCACAATGGCTGCCCAGGCTTGTCAAGGTGGAGAGGCGATCAGTGTGCAGCGTTGGAGATCTGCCTGCTTCTGGTTCTTTTTATGAACATACACAGGGTGGGGGGTATTGGTCTGGCTTTATTCCTAATTAATAAGGGAGTTGGTTCCGCTCCTTATAAAATTATTTTGTTGAGTTTTCAGAAAAAGTAACATATTTTCT
>PVJO010008552.1:0-74598 GCA_004026905.1 Hystrix cristata | reverse complement strand
AAGAGGCCCCTTTGGAACTTCCTATACCTAGAAGTGCAGAGCATTTGCTATTGTCAAACAAGGCAAACAAAACTGCCTTTGCAGCTATTTCACTCAGATACAAATAGAACAAATTCTAAAAGATCCAGGTCTATTTTGACCACTGGACTTGCTTCCTACATTAAAAGCATTATATAAAAATTAGCCCAGAGAACACGTATGCTGTTGTACACTCGGGACCCTGGAACTCTGGGAGACTGAGGCTGGAGGATCACGAGCTTGGGCAACTTAGTGAGACTGTCTCAAAAAAAGAAAAAAAAAAAAGAGGGAGAAGGACCTGGTGGCTCACGCAAGTCGGAAGCCAACCTGGGCTACCTAGTGAGTTCAAGGCCAGCCTAGACTACATAGCGAGACTGGGGCTGGGGCTATAGATCAGTGTGAAAACCCTGGATTCAGTCCGGAGTACCACACACACACACACACACACACACACACAATCTCTGAAATCTAGAAAATAAATACAATTTATTGCTTGTGAGATGTGCCAGGAATACTGGCAAGAGCATTAAAAAGGCAGCCTGTTAAAAGGCCACGGTAATGGGTAATGGAATTTTGCAAGCAGGATGCTGATGTGTAGTTGCTAAGTGAATGGGTGGCCTGGGAAATTGGTGGCGGAAATAGCAGGGGACCAAGCAGAGTGTCCACAGACAGTGTAGCAAACTTGGTATCCACCTGGCCTTTAGGATCATTCTGCTTGGGTTCAAGTACAAGAGACTTCGGGTACAGGCTTTATGCTGTGTGCCTCAGCTTCCATTTTAAAAGTCGATCAACTATATTGTTTTGCTGTAAGGATGAGATAAGGTTGGTTATATAGCTTGGCACTGTGCTCAATAAAGAGTAATCACTCAATGTTACCTATTGTTATTACATACATTTTATTTCGCATCCTGAGGACCAGACCCAGAGCCTGGAACATGCTAGGCAAGTGCTCTGCCATTGACCTGCACCCCAGCCTATATTACACACTTTTCTGACACCAGTTATTTAAACTTGCTCAGCCCAACATCCTCACGTGTCTAATGGAGAAATCACTTTAGCAATGACACATAAAGTTGTGTATATGACTTGGCATGTGAGGTGACACAGTGTACAACATACTCTCTTAATTTTTGGGGACTCTGGAAGGGGAAAATGAGTCCGTAGTCCTTTTGCAGTGATCTAAGACCCACAGATACAGTCCAAATGGAAATGCGCTCATTTCCTGGGGTTGCCCAACAAATTGCCTCAAACTCAATGACTTGCCACAATAAAATATGAGTCTCAGCTTTGGAGTCCTGAAGTTGGTAGTCAGGGCATCCTCAGGGCCACGAAGCTTCTGGAGACCCTAGGAAAGGATCCTTCCTTAATTCTTCCCATTTCTGGTGGTTCCTGGCATTCTTGGTTCATGGCCGTGTAACTCCCGTCTCTCCTTCTGTGCAGGGAATCCCAGCTACTCAAGAGGCTAAAGCAGGAAGATAAAGCCCAATGATCTTGGCCTTAATTTAACTTAACCTTAACTTGGGCAATTTAGTGAGACACTGTTTCAAAATAAAATTCAAAAGCAAAGGACTGAGGATATAATTAAAGTGCTTGCCTAGCATGTGTAAGCTCCCGGGTTTAATCCTCAGTATGTGTGTCCCAGCCTGGCCTGGAACTTACTAGGCAGCCCAGGCTGGCCTTGTACTCAGAGCAGCTCTCCTGCCTCAGTCTCCCCAGTGCTGGGATTATAGGCAATAATGCCACCAGGCCTGGTTAATCCTCAGTATTGAATTGAAAAAAAATTTTTAAAGGTTAAATAAATAAAAATAAAGGAGTTAAACTGAGTCTTCCATTTATGAAAAATGCACATTTTAAAATTATTTTTTAATCGGCACATAATGTTTTTAGTGTATGAGGTGCAACGTGATGTTTCAGTTCCTGTGTACGCTGCACAGTGAGCAAGCCAGGATGCCTCACCTACCTATCATTTTATACTTTTATCAAGCACTTTTCTTTTACGTTGAGAAAATGTACACAATTTCTGATCATTGATTCACCAAAGGTGACTGGTTTCTGAGCTGCTCGTTTAATTATTACAAATGGCCACAGTAGGTAGCAATATGTAGACCCTCTTTAACAATGTGTTTCTTTAAGGGGTTTTAAAGATTAAATCTAATTTCATAAATGTCACAATCTCAGACTGCCCCGCAGCTAAGTGGCAAGTGAAACCTAGATGTTAACCTGTCCTCGCACCCTGCTTGGTGAGAATAATTCGAGAGGTGCCAGCACACTTATTTTGGAACATGTCAAATGTGTCGCCTCAGACTCTGCGACGTTCGCCTCCACCTGGCCCCCCGCCCCAGCTAGGCTCTTGCTGAGCTGGGAGTTGTGCGTTCTGTGTTAAAGGCTTTGTTCTCAGACAAAAACATCACCCGAGAAAGGTGTGTTGCGAGAAGTCTAGTATATTTCTACAACAACCTCCTCCGTTGGCTGTCAAAGGGTCGGAAGCTATTTCACCCAGAAACGGGCCCTTCTTTCAGGAGCTCCAGTACCTTCTAAAGAGTAATTAAAGTAGAAGATAATTTTATTTTTCTTTTTGGCTTTTTGAGACTGGTTCTTATTATGTAGCCCGGGCTAGTCTTGAACTCATGACCCTCCTTCCTCAGCCTCTGGAATGTGGGCTTCCGGGTGCACACCACTGTGTCTGGCTTGATCTAAGATAATTGAGCAGAGGGCACAGAACCTTTTTCATTATTTTCTCACTTTCCTTTGCCATATGTCTGAATCAAGGAGAACACAAAGATTTGTGAAGTGATTCAATGAATGTAGACATACTTAAAATGTGATGTTTTATCATTTTAAGAATTAGAAAATGGTAACGGACCGATACGACCGCAATGAAAATCTATGCTAACTGTGGCATCTCATTGCTTGAAAGAGTAAGCCGATTATTTCCAATTAATCCTTCAAAGCTTACTTTTAACTATCTAACGTTCAGCCAAAGCGATCTTTAAGGCCCCTTTAAAATATGATAAACCAGGAACCAGGTATGGTGGCATATGTCTATAATCCCTGCACTCAGGAGGCTGAGACAAGAGGATCCCTGAAAATTTGAGGCCAGCCTGGGATGCATGGTGAGTTAAAGGCCAGGACAGACTATAGAGTGCGACCCTGTCTTAAAAAACAAAACAAAACAAATAAACAAACTACAGATAAACTGGGCCTGTAATCCCAGCTAGTCTGGGAAGCTGAGGCCGGAGGACCATATTCAGTCCCAGCCTGGGTAATCTAACCAGATCCTGTTTCAAAATAAAAAAAATCAAACAGGGTAGAGATAGCGCTTAGGGCTAAAGTCCTGCATTCAATCCCCAGTTCCATATAGATACACATATCTTCTTTCCTAAATCCCCCTACCCTGGAGCAAAGCCCATTTCCCTGCCCTCTTTAAACTTAGACTCCCTCTCTTAGCTGGGGATGGGGCCGGACAGCAGTTGTCTCTCTCCTGTGTGCTAGCAGGCTTCTCAAGGTCTCAATTCTGAGCTGCCACAGTAGACAGAACCACTGACCCTTCTGATTTTATCACCTTGTTGTCAGACACAAAGGGAAACCCTGTGTGGAGAATCAATAGCAGAAAGATTCCAGCAATAACAACTGAGCAGGTACAAGCGTAACTCCTAGAAAGTCCTCAAGCCCTTGATGAGGGGGTTATGGGAAATCAGCCTGGATGGCTGCTGCCTAATTTGTTTTTGTTTTTTTTTCTCTTTCTAGGTGGATGTCTTCTGATTAGCTTGTGGGCTGAATCCGTTCTGCCGTCTAGGAAGATGGACTGTCTCAAAAGCTGTTGTGGGGGAAGCTTTGTCTCAAGTGGGTAGTTTACATCCTGTGATAGGCAGGAGCCATTGGATGGATGGTTCTAATCCCACCCAAATGCGGGTATTTTCTCACTTCGAAGGCTACACAAACATCACTGATCTTTCTCCCAAGAAACAGGTAAGTGTCCCAAAGTCTCCCAAAATAAAGCCAGCCATTTTTAAGAACCTGGTGAGCACACGGGAAAGAAAGGGTTGTCTCTGAGGAAAGGGTTGATTCCTTCAAAAAGCACTGAGAGCAAACCTACTGCAAGTGAATGGCCACAGACTGGGAGTACAAAGGTGTCCAAAAACAAAACAACACTGTCCACGAAGAGCTCACGACTAGGATTTTCAATGTTTTTCTGTCTTTACCATCTTACACTCTTCTCTCATCCAGTTTTGTTGCCTTGCAGTTGGAAAATTTCTTTAACTTTATAAGGTCATTTTAAATTGTAAAACGTCATGCTCACCACTCTGTGAATTTCAGACTTTTTTCTCTCTATCTCTGTTTAAATTCTTTTCCCTCACAATTCCCCCATGTACAGAGTTGCCAGACTGAGTAATGAAAAAGCAGAATGTTCACTTAAATGTACACTTTGTATGAGCAATGAATAATTTGCAGTATAAGTATATCCTAAATTTTGTATGGGATAGACTCAAACTGAAAACTGATTCACTATTTATTTTAGATTTTAATTTAACTGAGTATTTTATCTCATAATCCTACCCTCACCCCAATCATCCGCTATAAAATGCTTCAGACCTCAAGTTTAGTGGCATCTAGAATGTAAAGAGGATTTTTATTCTGCAGTCCAGGCCATGGAGGGAGTGCTAACGGCTCCATAGGAAACCACTCCCTGCCCGGCAGTTGTATTTGTTGCTTTCTGACACGGAATGCGACCTGTCAGGCATTGCTACTCTCCCAGAAAACTTGTCACGTCTGGAGGATGTTTCTTGCTTCCCTTCTTTCTCACTGATTGAATTTTTGATTTGTGTCTTTTAATCAACACGTCCTGGACTCTAGTCCATTCATCCCCATCCTGCATCTAGGTGTGTCTTCCATGTGGATAATGTTGGTAAGAATCAGGCAGAGACTTAAGGTTAGCGATGTATCAAGAAAACTCACTGAAATGCTAACTTTCAACTTCCTCTTCTAAAAAGCGAAGCACAGAACCAAAGGAAAACTGACTGAGCTATACGTCATTTCCATTGTTTCACCTGCTTACAGTCTGGTAAGATTGAGAACGCACAGAGCAAAGCCTGGAAAAGTAGATTTTGGGTTAGCTCTTCTCCAACTGAGAACTGACTGTTCTGAGCTCAACAGATAGCAGTTAGCATGGGAGAGAAGTGAGCAGGCAGATGGATAACTTATTTAATGTAACACTTATACATATACTTTCAGGCCAGCGGATGCCATTTTTATTCTAAATGCACCTGTAATTGAAATGGGTTATCACTAATATCCAAAACCAGCAGTTTCTAAAGTAGTTTAATATGCAGCTGCTTTAAAAGGTGCTTGCAGATTAGCAAAATGTCCAAGCCTACTTTCGAAGAAGACTTTCTTCTGGGACACCATTTGCTCTTGCTTGTAGGTTTAATATTACTTCCTCCTGTAGCAAACTGATTTTCTTTGACATTCCAAGGAGAAGTTAGCCACAGAAAAAGCTGTAATACTTTTTAGTAAAGATGCCCATCTCTGAGACAGGGAATGGCTATTGTGAATCTCATTAAACTACCTTTCATGTCCCTAAAGAACTTATTTACACACCTGCACATGGATTCATGAGGAAATGGAATATGGCCCACTGTGTGCATCGCATGGGTTCCAACCTCATGTTTGGGGCACACATGAGGGTTCTGTGCTTCCGAAATCTGCATGTGACTTCTTTGGGGTCTGGAGAATGCAGAGAACTTGCAAAAGCTAATGAGTCTACTCAAGCCTGGAGTGAAAGTGCATCTCTCAGAGTGCATCTCTCTTCAGGATGGTCTGGGGGACAGACAGCTCTCAGGTCTGAAGGACTACGTAACTGGCTAAGAAGTGTCTCTGCCCGCAGCATCCCTTTGTGACTCAGGACAAGTGCCTTTGCCTTTAGTTATTTCTGATTTAGGCCCACGCAGTGGTGGATCTGTGCTGTTTTGATTACACCTGGTGGTTCTGATGATTTCATGACTTTGTTAATTAAATTTTTGGCTAATTTCAGTCTCTTTTTAATAGTTCACTTTTGGCAGAAGAGGAAGCAGGACCACAGAGACGGAGCTGCCTCTGAGGTAGCTCTGCAGGCTTCCTTCCTGCCTGTCAAATTATATCTTCTTGCTGGCCTGGTAGAGACTGCTAAAGACCTGGGTTAAAAATATTCATCTGGGTAATTTAGGAGGACCACGGGCTGAACTATTTTTGTGGGGAAAAATGCAAATAGCTCTATGGCCTCTCGAAATGCTGGAGAAGATGTTCCCAGGGCAGTTCAGGGACCAAAGGCCCATCTCCAGCGGTAGTCACGGGCCCCACTTTTCCCTTTCTGCTCCCCCCACCCATTTCATTTGGGAATTCTCTCTTTAGCTTCTTCACCCATTTCCTACTTGGATGTGCATGCCCATTTTGTGCATCTGAAATTAATTTTTTCTGTGTTGTTTATCATGTTGGGATAGAAGATTAGCTCCCCAGGGGCTATCGGTGTAGCTCAGTGGTAGAGTGCTTGCCCAACATGCATGAGACCCTGGGGGTTCATTTCCAGCACCGCCCCCCCCAAAAAGACTATCTCCCCACTCGACCTCTTTAGGCTAAGGACAGACTCTGAAAGAAGACTCTTTCAGTAAGACGTCTACTAGTCACCCGTTCTTGCTCTTTTGTCTGTGTGACATCCATGGAGGGTATGCGCTGGGCCGCTGGACAATGGCTCTTACCAAAACAAGAAAACTTGAAAGTTACCAACGAGGGCGGGGATGTGGTTCAGTAGGAGAGCACCTGCCTAGCTCACAGGAGGCCCTGGATTTGGTCTCCATTACGGCAGAAAATAATAACAAAAGCCACCGTCTAGAGTGTCACCTTGAATAGGTCAGCTTCAAATTTTCTCAACATGCTGGGTTCGATTTCTTTGTGTGTTGTGGGTCTGGCCTATTTATTATTCTGCCTGACAAAGGAGGGGCATTTAAAGCACCACTATTGGACTACTGGTCTTTGGGGGCCCTTTAAATATGAGAGTGGGAGGGGGGAAATGCAGTTAAAAATAAACAAAGACTCCTTCTGCAGTATTTATTGATCTCTCATCAATCTTTGATTCCATAGATAGGCACCACTTAGCTGAGCCATATGATTTTGATATTGATTCAAGATTTTTAATATTCCTTCAGGGCTTTTACTGTTACCGAATCCCAATCAGGCTTCATTCATTCCTCAAGTATTTATCGGTGTCACTGTTTACCAAGCCCTGTGTTAAGCGTTACGAACATACCAGAGAACAAAATAGCCGTTGTGCTGGCCAGTTAGGGACTTGTCTGAGCAAATTCTGATATTAGACGTGATTAAATGCATTCTTTGTCCTCAATTCTCCTTTGAAGCATGTAGCCAAATATTTGATGTAGATTTTAGGCTTTCTTATCCTATCTAGAAGAGAAAGTATTTTATGCCACAGGCACCACTGTGGCACTTCCTAAACAATGTTTATCTGAATAGTTCAGCATCGTTTTAATAAAACCAATATGGTTGCTATGGGTTCAAAGGCATTTGGTATTCAGGAGATATGTATTGTGCCCCTGTTACATGGTAGACTCTTTTAAGAGATAGCCCAGGGTTTCTGGGTCATTGTTGTTCGTTTTTTTGTGCCATGGAGCCCTTTAGTCCTCGCTCTGAAGTATATGAACTCTATTTTAGAACAATATTTTTATAGATGTGTAAATTAAAATATACCAGGTTACAAAAGAATCTAGCTGATCTATAATTTAATTAATAATTTTGGGCCTGTGCTATTAACTCTTTATACAAAAACAAAGAAGGAAAACAAAAAAATCCACAACACTTGTGTGTGTGTGTGTGTGTGTGTGTGGTACTAGGGATTGAACTCAGAGCCTTCACACTGAGCTACATCCCCAATCCATTTTTTAAATTTTTTTTTTCTTTTTTGAAACAGGGTCTCTTTTTTCTTTTCTTTCTTTTTTTTTGGCAAGGGTTGCTAGGGATCGAACTCATGGCCTTGTGCTTGCTAGGCAATCTCTCTTCCACTTGAGCTAAGTCCCCACCCCCTGAGACAGGGTCTCACTTTGTTGCTAAATTGCTCAGGTTGGACTCGACTTATGATCTTCCTGCCTCAGCCTCCCAGAGTGCTAAGATTACAGGTCTGTACCACCACACTGGCAGCAACTCCATTCATTTTAATGAGAAATTTTGTGTACTTTATCTTAGCCTAAGACATGAAAAATTTTTAGGAGATTATATATATACATATATAATTTTTATATATGTGTACATATGTATATATAGATGTGTGTGTAACCCCACACACATACATATGTAATACACGTTTGTGTAAGAAACAATAAAGAATTTAGAAATAATCCAGCACAGTTATCCAGTGAGGTTTCATTGTACTCATTAACTTAGTTTTTTTGTCTCCTGCTGTAACAGAGTGCCTTAGACTGCATAATTTATAATGGAAAGAGGCCCACACGGTTCACCATGGTGGTGACTGAGAAGTCCAGAGAAAGTGCTGGCAAAGGCGGGAGGGCAAGTGAGCACAGATTAGTGGATGTGCACAAACACCAGCCTCTTCCCAGGATCCGCCCCCACAGCCCCTCGAGGTCCAGCATCCTCTCCTGGCAGTGGTACTAATCCACCTGAGGAATAGCCCTCACTATCGCATCACCTCTTAAAGACCCCACCTCTTCTTTTCGCCTTTGAGCCCTGAACCTGGAGCCTTCACACTGAGCTACGTCCCCAGCCCTTTCTTTATTTTGAAACTGGGGCTTGTTAATCGCTGTGTTACTCAGTCTGGGCACAAACTCCAAACTGTCCTGCCTCAGCCTTCCAAGTTGCTGGAGGTCCCACCTCTTAATGCTGTCGCGGTGGCGATTACATTTCAATGCGAGTATGGATGGGGACATTGAGCCACAATGCTCGCTGAAGGAAGAAGAAATGGCTTCATTGGTGCGGGGTGGACTTGGAAGGAGAAGGGTCTGATACTGGGGCTCATTCTTTCTGTACTGATTTCTTTATGAACTTTTCACTCTTCTGCAGGAGCTTCTTATGATTGGTGTTGATTTTACTTAAAATAAGCTTTAAAAACTTGTCTGTGCACACAACCCTCTGAGCTCAGTCCCCAGCACTGCTTGAAAAGAACTAAATCCTTAGGGCAAAAATAACAGCAAAACACAATTAAAGGCACATGGGGCACATACACAGGACACCAAAGGATTATAAAGATGAAGATGGTGACTCATGCTTGTAATCCAGCACTCAGGAGACTGAGGCAGGAGGATGGCCATGAGTTCAAGGCCAGCCTGGGCTACCCAGCAAGACCCTGTCTCAAAAAACAAAAATAAATAAATAGATAAATAAAGATGAAAATGTTTTATCACCATTTCTTACTTCTTGTCCACCAGCAAAGCAAACGTGTTTGGATTCATCCAAATATGAAAGACGGCATCCAGTTTAAATTTGTCCCATGTTGTAATTTGATTAGAAACTCTGCTGAGTGAATTGGGGAGGATGTTTATGCTCGGAATCATAAAGTTACGAAAATTTCTCATGGTGTACATATTTAGTATATTTTGAGTGAAAAATTCTTTGTGCTGGGAATAAGAAGGACTTTTTCCAGTCATGACATGACTTTTCAATTGCTGTGCTGTGGAAAAATCATTTACTGAACATTCGCCTTGTGTCTGTTCATCAGCATATTACTCTCCCCACAAAACTGGGGAATCCATGGATCTAACAAGGAGCGTGAACAAAATAAAACACACACACACAACCTGAACAAGACAGACACAAATTTTTGTCTCAAGAGCTTAGAGTCTGCAAAATTTGCACTGAGGAAAATTCTACTCACAGGGTCCCTTTGTCCTGACTCACGCTGGCAATCCCACCGCGGTGCAGTCCACTTCAAAACAAAAGCCTCAAGGGGCTCCAGTTACTCCATTAAAGCCTTTTTTGCTTAGATAGTTGTTCTGACCTGCAACATCTTCTATCATGATCATCCATTTGATACTACTTGATTTGGGTCTGGTAGACGAAATACTGCCCAAGTGCTAAATCTGTTCCCTTCTGGATTTGTAAATTAAACTGTACTGGAATCCACAGTCACACTCCTATTTCATATTGTCTGTGGCTGCCGCACCAGCTTAGATATGGTTTTTCCCGAGGGGATCATGTGCTGGGCTCGGCGCACGGTACAGTGGTGTTGAGTGGTGGAGCCTTTAAGAGATGGGACCTAGTGAAAGATAGTTAGGTCATGGGGCGCCACCCTTCTGGGTGGATAATGCTACCTTGTGGGAGTGGATTGGATCTTGTAGGAGTGGACTGGCTCCCACAAGAGTGGGCTGCTGTGAAAAGAGTGATCTCTGGTCCTTCTCTGGCCTTTCTCTGGTCTCTTCCATGTGATCTCTTTTGCATGCCTTCCTCCCATTATGATGAAACCCACCAGAGCTGAGCAGATGGTAGCACCATTTTCTTAATCCTCTGTAACTGTGAGCCATGAGGAAATAAACCTCATTTCTTTGTAAAGTACCAGCTTCCAGTATTTTGTTGTAGCAATGCAAACTGGACTAAGATAACTGCTTCCTTCCATACTACAACAGCAGAGTTAAATAGTTGTGGCAAAGATCCTCTGACCAACAAATTGGAAAATATGTACTATCTGATCCTTCATGGAAAAAGTTACCCGGTCCACGTTCAGATTTCTGGTGCTCAAGCACTGTGTCATGCAATATCTGAGCAATGTAAAGAAGCTTCTTAGGGATGCAAGCTCTTCAGACACAAACATCCATATATCTCTCTTACAAAGCAAATAAGGGCTAGATCATCTTCTAATTTTTATAATTCCAGAGTGCTTCGTCTCCATTTCCCTGATGTTTAAAGGGTAAAACTATTAAGATGCAAATCTGAACTGTCATTCCTTGATGTAAAACTCTTGGAGGGCCTTCTCCTTATTCTTTAGATAAGATCAAATACCTCAAACACAACTTACAAGGTGCGTCAGACTCTGATCTCAGGTTTTCAGCATTATTTTTGTCTGTCTCTTCTTACTCTCCCTGTTAGGACCAACATTCTGCTCTGGCCATGTCTCTTGTCCCCTTTGTAGAGCTGTTTTCTGCTGTCTAAAAGGGATCTCTTGCCTTCCTCTCTCAACCAGGTTCAGTATTGTTCACCCTTCAGATCTCCACCCAAGGCGGCCCCTGCAGGAAAGCCTTCTCTGACATCACCTCCTCCAGCCCACCTTGGTTAGACTTCATACCTTTTAGGTTTTGTCTTCATGGCAGTTTTCAGAATGGCAAGTAGCTAGTCATGCTATTTGCTAGGGATTTAGCCCAGTGGTTAGAGCACTTGCCTAGCCAAGAACAAAGCCCTGAGTTCAATCCCTAGCACAAAAAAAAAAAAAAAAAAAGCTTAATCCCACCAGATTCTACAAAGTATGTTACAGGTTTATTGTTTGTGGATTTATCTCCCGTACTTAGCCACTATCTGACACATAGGAGACAATCAAATTGATGGGATAATGATGAACAATGGAACACCTAAACGTTGCATATTTAGCAGTGAACTTGTTCTCCACCTTCACTGGGGGAGTAAAAATAAGAGAGAACTACCTGAAGCATATTTCCTTGACTGTCTAATAAAATTATGTGAAATATTTTCTTATATAGATATTTATCTAGATGGGCATGGTGGTGCATGGCTGTAATACCAGCACTCAGGGAGGCTGAGGCAGAAGGATCACAAGTTGGAACCTGGCTGAGGCAACTTAGTGACTTAGTGAAACTCTGTCTCAAAATAAAAAGTGTTGGGGATGTAGCTCAGTGCAAAGGCCCTGGGTTCAATCCACAATACTGAAAAAAAAATCTATCCACAAATTAATGAACAGACCAGAATTTAATGTTAAAAAATGTTTTTTCTTTTGGTAAGTAGTCTTTCTTATAGTTAGTAGAAGCAGTACATTATGCAATGTCTCTCTTTTGTTCTTGAAACTGGGAAGTTCAAAAATAAATGTATTATTTAAGAGAATGCTATCCAAATGTAGAATCTTATAAAAATTCTTCCTATCTGCTTTATATAGGTTATTAGGTTTTTAATATTTTTCATCTGCTAAATATTTAAGTTGCCCTGACTTTTGCATGATTGTGTCTTTTCTTTTCTTTTTTCTCTTTCTTTTTGTGATGGTGCCAGGAACTGAATCCAGGACCTTCCACCTGCTAAGCAAGAATTCTGTCATTGAACTATATCTTCAGCCCACACAACTGTATCCTGATCCTCTTTAAGATTCACAATTTTTTTCAATGAAGTTAAATCCAGAAAAGCACATGAATAGAACTTCTTGGGCCATATTTGAATGGTTAGTAAGATGCAGCTGGGCTCATGAGCGCCAGGGTCCGGAATGAAATTATAGTATCCACAGGTTCAACCAATCTTAGATTGAGTCTATCAGACATGGGACGGTGCATCTGTCCTGAATTAAGCTGACTTTTCTCCTTGTCATTATTCCCTAGATCATACAGGATAGCAACTATTTACATAGCATCTACATTGCATTAGGCATCATGAATAATTTAGGCATGAATTAAAGTATATAAGAGGACGTACATAGGTTATATGCCAATACTGTGCCGTTCTCTGTAGGAGACGGGAGCCTCTGTGGGTTTCAGTATCCTCAGAGTCCTGGAGCTGCTCCTCTGGAGAGACTGAGGCACGGCTGCAGATGACTGCCCTGGGTGTGGAGAGGAGCAGTAGGGGTGGGCTGATGTCCTTGAAGTTAATTTTTTTTTTTAAAGGCAGCACAAGAAACTGGAGCAGGTTATCCGTCGCTCAGGATTAATACACTGTGATAAACAGTGGGCAAAACTGCTTTCTGTGCTGTAACTGCAGCCTTGCTTGTGTGAGTCCAGCGTGAGACGGAGGGTCTCCTCGGCCCCCGAAGGGTCTTCTCCGGCAGGCTGTGTGCCTCCTCCCCGAGTCCAGCAGGCTGGGGAGAAGAGGTGAAATTGATCGAGTTCATCCTTATGCAGGTGGTGGATTTAATCATAAGTTTGCACTTTCTCCAGATGATTAAACAATGCGTGTTCATGAAATCAAGAAAAAAAAATGTCCCCTAGAGTTTTCCTTTCAAAGACTCCTCTGTGCTCTCTGGCTAATTTACAAAGAGCCCCGTGGGGTGCTTATTTTTATACACATATATTGCCAGAGTAGTTCCTGTTTTGGTTTAAATGTGTTCCTTCTTTTTAGTCAGATGAAAGAGAACTTTCTTTGAAAAGGACTTGTCTGCCGATCATGTTTGTTAAAATGAGTCTAAATCAAGCTTCTGTTAAAAGCTTTGCTGTTTAGTTTACTTCTGCTGGTGAAATTAGCAGGTATATTTCTGTCCTTCGTGGGACTCCGTAACTAGAGTGCTCTTTCTTGCCTCTTTCCAGCCTGCAATGTCCTCCCCTTAATCCTACTCCAAGGTAAATCCCTTGAGGAAGCAGGTTTCTCTCTTGTTCAGTTGACTTGTTCCTTGGGCAGTTAGATGCCAGGAAAACATGTTTGCAGTGTGCGAGGCACCCAAATTGAACAAATGAGTAATTCTGCAGCAGAGAGAAGTCTAGCAGGCGGCTGTCCAGGTCAAGATACAGCGAAATGACGTGGTAAAGGCTTTCCAGGTAGCCATGAAAAGGAGAGGTAGAAATAGGCCCCACCTTGGCCCAGGTCAGCATGACACACAACTGGAAAATTAAGCTTCCCTAATAGGGAGTTTTTCTCAAGAGGGAAATCTGGGGAGATGCAGTAGAAAAGCAAATAAATAAATAGTGAATGAATTGCTCATACATGCTGAACAAACATGTATGAACCTCAAAAGTATTATACTAGGCACAAGAAGTTATATAGGGCTTGGAGGAGGATGCAGGGAGCATAGCTTAGTGGTACAGTGCTTGCCTAGCATGCATGAGGCCCTGAATTGAATCCCCCATACTATACTAGAGAAAAAAAAGTCAGCTCCAAGAGACCACATGTTGTTATTTATATTAAGTGTCCAGAATAAGTGTCTTAATCACTGTCCCATCACTGGAACAAAATACCTGAAGCTATATCTCCTAAAGGAGAAGTTTATTTACCTCATGGTTTCACTCCGCAGTTAGCTGGCTCCAAGGCAGAGACAGCGTGGTGGAGGAGCACGGCAGCCAGGAAGCGGGGAGCAAAAGGAAGAGCCAAGGACAAGCATATACCCTTCCGGGTCACACTTCCAGTGACCTGCTCCAGCCAGTCCCACCGCCAGCGGCCCTGGCTTCTACCTGCACATTCAACTCTGAGACCATGGGGGGTTGAAACCACTGATGAGTACAGCGCCCCACCAGCCTTCCACACACTTACGACTTTATGGGCACATTTTAGACGTAAACCATAACAATAAGCAATTTATAGAGACAGAAAGTAGATTGGTAGTTTCCTGGGTCTGGATGTAGGTTGGGATCTTATTGGCAGCGATGACAGTATTCTGAGACCGATTGTAGAAGGGGCCGCGGAACCATAAAGTCACTAAAAATCGTCGAGTTGTACAGTCAGAGTGGCTACATCAATGATACATAAAATATGTTTCATTAAAATCATTAAAAAACCAGTGAGAACATTAGCTATTGTGGCGTCAAATATTAAAAACAATGTAGAAACCTTTCCTTGGGTTTGGTCAACATTAGTTTTCAAAAGATGAATGTATTTCCTACACTTTTGCTTTGATGAAAAGCTATTTTAAAAGTTGCATTCTAAAAAAGTGCAAATATGGAATGTTTTTAACACATGCATTAATGCTAAAAAGAGAATTTTTGCTTTCTCATTTATCTAAGTCAGTTAAGGAGGCTCTGGATATTGTCTAGGCTGAAGATTGTTCTGCTTCACCCGGGGAAAACAAGTATTGACTAAACAAATGGATATAAACACAAGATAATGGGAAGCCTGTCATTTTGCCCCAATACATGCAATTCGATATGTCAGTCATAACCATTTTTTTCTTGAGAAAACTCCTCCTTCATGACTAGAATATAGTACACTCTTTTTGGGAATTTGGATCAGTCTAACTTGCTGTGCCTATAAAGTGAGTATGTCCTAAATGACATTTTTCAATGGTATTTTGATCCTTGGAATTCTTGCTGAAATACATCCAAAGGCATGACAGTCATGGATACATACATATATCTGGGGCCTCTATATCTATGTATTTATTTTACTTACTTCTGCAACAGGAATGCTCCTTTTAGTTGACTACCTAGTTTCACAGGAATGATGTAACATCATCTTCATGCATTTAAATGCCAATCCACTTTGAGATTTTTAAATTCCAGTTTCCAATAAAGGGCACCTTTTCTTCTGTTGCTTTTTTTAGAAGTGAAAATGAAAACATAGACTATGCTAGCATTTGATGAGTTGATTATTGCACTGAGCTTCCTAAGCACTGTTTTCTCTCTTTAGAGCAGAATGTCAACATCTTTACTTGACAAGATTATCTCTCGCTTGCCTAACATCTCAAGAATTAGGAAGACTAGAGTATACTTAGACTATAGAGAAGTAGATAACTCACTTAAAACTTGATTGATTTCTAAAGGCAATTTTTACCTATTAAATTGATACGCTAACTTTTTTCATTAAAGGAAGAGATTTCTGTTTGAGATGTATATATCTGGGGAAAAAGGTTTTGTCGTTGTTGTTTTGAGACAGGGTCTCACTGTGTAGCCCAGGCTAGCCTTGATCTCATGCAATCCTTCTGCCTGTACCTCCCAAGTGCTGGGATTACAGGCCTGTGCCACCATGCCTGGCTTTTTTTTTTTTCCCCAGATTTAGAATTTTGCCATAATTTTTCAAAACAACTGTTCCCATATATTAGTGCCTAGATCGCTGGGCCCCACCCCAAGTTTCTGATTCAGTAGATCTAGGGTGGGGGCCAAATTTTATACTTCTCTCATGTTTCCAGGTGCCTCCAGAGCTGCTGATTTAAGAAACAGACTTGGAGAACTACCAAGAAGTCCCAATCCCCTACCCTATTAGTTTGAAGGGAAGTAAAAATCCACGTGCTCCATATTTGGAAAGTTATAAATATAACAGGCCGGAATCATAACCTGTAGGAGCTTTGTATGATTCTTAACAGTCTGCAACATTGTAGGATTGATTCTTACCACCTGTCTCTTTCCCCAAAGCACTGTTGGACTTTAAAGTTGGCAGTTGGAGGAAACAAGTAAACAGCCAGTAAGTAGCATGTAAGTCTGACCTCGCAGAGGTTGTAGGACTGAGCAGAAGGGTAAGGGACCCTCCAGGGACAGAGACACGCCCAGTGTGGTGACACCATCATCACTGTACAAGAACAAATCAAAAGACTGCTATTTTAGATCCTTCATTTGAATCAGGACCAATCAGAAAATGCTCTTTTTAATCCTTCATTTACACGTGGGCACAACCAATCAAAAGATACTATTCCTGATTCTTCACTTACTTAAGGCAGGAAGCCAAGTGAGCTTGTGAGTGTCTATTGGGATGACTGTCCCAGTTTGTGTGAGAGGTAGGTAACGGGGAATTCTAAATACAAAAGATCGCTTTCCCCTTTCCTCGGGGCCTCTGTGAGCCTTTTCACCAGCCGCAATGTGCACAGCTTACTTCTTTTCTACCTTCAAGAAATGAAATCCTTCACTCCTTTTCTGTGTGTTTCATCCAGTTCTTTGTTTGGGACGCCAAGAACCTGGAACACTCCATCTGGTTCCCTTTGCACTGAGAACAGAGTAGATGGTGGGAGTTTTGAAGCAAGAAAAATGGAGTCATACAGTTCTGCTGTGAAGAAGGAAGAGGTCTGGGGCATAGTCAAGGTCTAAGGAATGGCCCTGAGGCTACACAGTAGAAAAGTCAGGGAGAGAGTTCCTGGGGCAAGAGATCAGACTCAACAGTGTTGGGCTGAATGGACGCTGAGCGATTGCTTCTGCCTCCAGCCTCCTCCACCCCTCCTGGGTCACAAGTTCCCCTCCGTCTCTGGGCAGAGGGATCACAGAACCGACCTGCTCTCTCTGGTTCTTCTACTAATTTAGGCCAAAGGGGAAGTGAAAGTTTCAAATGAATTTAAATATAGAAAGCCTTTTCACTGCTTTTTCTTATCTGCCTCGAGGGAAAATTTTGATTCCAGTGAAATTATTTTATTTGGCAGATTAACTTTTTAATATGTCCTTTGATTCATTTTCCAGGGAGCCTTTTAATAAATGTAGCCCTATTTTCCAGAGTATTTCAACAATGACTTGTCTCTTTAACTGCCTTGATTTTTTTTTTTTTTTCTTTCTACTCATCTCCAAATGTCTTCTACCTTTATCAGGTTTTACTTCTCACAGTCCCTCTGAGGAAAGGAGGTAGGGATGAAATCCTGGCAACCTCTACAAGGTACTCAGAACTCACACTTGGCAGACCATGGCTTGAAAGTCTCAATCTGGCGGTGAGACCTTGGGTAAATAACCTAGTTTCTTTGCAACAATGTCCGTGCATGAGAAATGCTGTCAACTGTACTCAAGAGATGAGCTTTGTGGAACAGTGACACACGAATGCAGCTAAAATTCAGCACAGAGCCCCAGGCATTGTTAATGGCATTAACCTGTACTGCTGTTAGGCAAGCTTCACTTCTTCCTTTAAGTATCCAAATAAAAAGAAGAAACTGAGTTTTGGCCAAAATCTGTATGTGCACATTTCCTTCCTTCCTTCCTTCCTTCCTTCCTTCCTTCCTTCCTTCCTTCCTTCCGTCAGTAATGAAGATTGAACCCAGGGCCTTCACAATGAGCTACATCCTGAAACCGTCTTTAGTTTTTATTTTGAGACAGAGTCTTGCTAAGTCACCAAGTTGCCCAGGTTGCTCTTGAACTTGTGAACTTTCCATCTTCCTGCCTCCCTCTCCCCGAGTGCTGAGGCAGCTATGTGCCGCACACCCTGTCTATACATGTCACTTCTGATTGCTAGTTCTTTTGTGTTTTCTGAACTCCAGTGAATTTAAACCCAGGTCAAATGTCTTAGATTGGGCCCTTGGATTCAAAGCAGAGCAGAACAAGGTAGGGTGCCAGTAAGAGGCAACTAAAAGTGGTCTCTTCCTTTCAACGGGTAACCAAAAAAGAAATAAATAAAAGGCACAGGTCTCTAGTTGAAGGCATAGCCCATAAGAAGTGCTAAATTATTTAAAGATTTAAGTAAGTGTTGGAGGCAAAAATAGAAATCATTTCAACTTTGCCCCTTTCCAATCCATTATCCTCCTGGCTTTCCAAAATATGTGATCGTATCACTTCCCTGCCAAAAATACCTCAAGTGCCCCTTCCCCCTCCACCTACCAGTGTTTCCGACAATATTTAGCTTCCTTGGCTTAAACCTCTAAAATGCTCCAAGATCAGTCCATGTGTCTCTTCTTCCAAAGAGAAACAATCTTAGGTCACCTCTGCTTTCACGTTTGGGACTTCCTGAATCTCTCTGTCCCTAAACACACACGGAAAATGAGTGCCTTGTATCTATTTCCCATTTACACTCTGTGTGTGTGTGTGGGGGGGTACTTGAGAACAAACCCAGGTCGTTCACACTGACCATTTTTATTTTTAATTTTGAAACAGAATCTCACTAAATCGTTAAGTCGCCCAGGCTGGGCTCAAACTTGCAGTCTTCCTGCCTCAGCCTCCCAGAGTGTCAATGATAGGTTCTCGCTCTCCCAATTCTCCCACTGGCCCTTACACATGCTGGTTAAACTGTGGGTTTTCCAGACACCTACGACTCTAACTGGAAGTAAGGTCACAATACAGTAAATGTAACTTTAGTGACCGCCAAAAATGTGCCCACAGGGGAGGGAGGGTCCAGATAGGAAAACTATTCTTTTACTCGGTGAAATCCAGGAGGTGTGGGAGGCCTTCTCAACGAACTGTGGCCCCTAATACAGCCATTAAAAGCATTCTGGGAGTTTCCCAGTGGTCATCTGGGAATCCAGATGAGAAAAGCAGAGAAAAGCAGATCTGGAGCAGAGGAAGGGTGCATGATCACAGAATGACAGGCAGATGGGGTGGCAGGAGGAGAGAGTGGCATGCAACGAGCTCCCAGGAGAAACGTGACGTAAGAAATGCTAAAACATGGTGAGGTGTGGTGTTCCGCACCTGTGTTCTCAGCTACTCAGGAGGCTGAGGGAGGAGGATCGGAAGTTCGACACCAGTCTGGGGAATTTAGTGAGATCCTGCCTCAAAGTATAAAAATAAAAAGGGCTAGAAATGTACTCGGCTCTCCATGGGTTCAATTCCCAGTACCTCAAAAACACAACAGAACAAAAACTCTAAAATATGCCTGTGTTTAGCATACGGGACACAAAACAAAACACTTTAAATGGGGCGGGAGTTACCATAATACTCCAGTCACTGTGGCCTCTATTTCATTTGCTTTGAAAAGACAGTCTACCTAGTGTGGCTTGGTGGTTCACGACTGCAATCTTAGTGCTCAGGAGGCTGAGACAGGAGGATTGCCATGAGTTCAAGACCAGCCTGAGCTATGTCGTGAGTTGAGGGACAGCTTGAACTACATAGCGAGACCTTGTCCCCAAAGACCAATAGATAAATGAACAAACAAACTGCAGTCTACATAAATTAAATTTATTTATATACACAACATGTACATATTTCAAAACATTATATTATATACTACAAACATACACGATTTCTATCAATTAAAATTTGGGGCACTAATCTAACTCACATGGCAACCAGGAAAAAAACATGCCACATGGTTGAGGTACCTGCTCTTTTCTCTGAAATACTGAGTGTCTGATTTTTGGACACTTTAATTCTTTTTACTTCCCCTTCATCTCCCTCCTTATTTTTTACTTTGAGACAGAGTCTGGCTAAATCACTAAACTTCCCTGGCTGGCCTAGAATTCACAATCCCCCTGCATCAGCCTCCCAGAGTGCTGGGATTATAGGCCTCAGCCACCACACCCTGCTTATCAACATTTTTCTAGCGTACTATGAGATCACGAGATACAGTGCTTGTCTTCCTATGCGCAGTTTATTTCACTTAACATAATGACCTCCAGTTCTACCTACACTGTCACAAATGCCAGGGTTTCATTCTTTTCATAGCTGAATAGTATTCCATTGGGCACATTTTCTTCGTCCATCCATCACTTGGTAGAGATTTAGGTGTGATGCCTTTCCTGGCTATTGTGAACAGTGTTGCTGGGAACAAGGGAACATGGGAGTGCAGATGTTTACTCAACATACTGATTTTTTTTTTTTTGAGACAGGGTCATGCTGTGTAGTTCAAGCTGGCCTAGAACTCCTGGTGATCTTCCTGCCTCAGCCTCCTGAATGCCAGGATTATAGGAGTGTGCCACTGTGCACAGCTCAATTCTTTCAATATAAAATTGAGATCTTCATTCTTTGGCTGTACGTGGTGTTTTTCATTTTTCATTAACTTCATACTACGTTCAACATAGAACTTGAACAGTGTACCTCGTGTCACTGTCCTCGGGGGGGGGTGTATGAAGGTCATTCCAGCACCACGGCCTTCTGTAAGGTGCTCTTCACTTCCACAGCTGTCCAGTTTCTCCAACAGCTGGGCTCTCTGTGCTAGACATAAACACTTCGGCCTTTTCTTATTGCCATCACCCATAGGGGGATCTTCAGGCCTTGTTCACAATTTCAACAATATCTTTATACCATAGAGCAGAGAGTAAGCTAAAAACCAACCAGCCAACCAACCAACCACCCAATGAACCAAACAAACAAACAAATGAAAGAATACGGTGAGCAATGCATGTGGATCTGGGCCCACGTAGGGCACTGTGGGGAACCTGCCGTGGGCATCTCCGGCCTGCATGGGGTCCGTCCTTTCAGCTGCTGTGGGCACACTTGCACGGAAGAATAGGAGAGCGCAAGAAAAAGACACATCACAGCCGAAGGGGCCTCAGAGGGTCCGAACAAACTGTGTGCCCGTGTTGCGCCTGTGAGCCGGCACACAAGTGGAGGTAGGGAATTTTCTCCTCATGGAGTCATTCTGGTGTAAAGTTTCAGATTTTGGATGCTCAAGCTGTATGATGAGTACCAGAGCCAGCGCAAGGGAGTGTGGAACGCTGTGGACACTGACAAGAGTATGGGGGGGTCAGGGGAAGTTTTTGGAGGAGAAACACTGATTCAGGAGAGGTTAGCAGATAGTATGTAGGTAAAGCGACAAGGGAAGCAGGACCCAGGCAGTGGGGACCCCTCCCCCATTTTGTGGTGCCGAGGATCAAACCCAGGGCTGTGTGCCTGCTATGCAAAGTAGGAAAAGACTCTACAGTGAGCAACATCCCCATTCTGGAAACAGAATATGAAACCAGCAGCATAAGATCTTAATTTAGTCCTAACATAGTCGTAGACTGGTCTTTTTAAAAGTTTCCAAATTGGACCAGGTGTGGTGGCACATGCCTGTAATCCCAGCACTCAGGAAGCTGAGGCAGGAGCATCGTTGAGAGTTTGAGAGCCCAGCTTGGGCTACATAGGGAGTTCAAGGGCAGCGTGACTTGCACAATGACACCCTGTCTCTCCCTGTCTCTCTCTCATACACACTCACACACACACACACACACACACACACACGCACGCACGGAATCCCCACACTGTGCTGGAGCTTGGGATGTAGCTCAGTGGTCAAGCACTTGCCTCACATGCACAGTGTCCCACATTTGATCTCAGCACCCCAGAAACAACCATTAGCCTGCCAGGCATGGTGGTGCACACTGATAGCTCAGGATGGGGAGACCAAGGCAGGAGGATTGGGAGTTCAAGGCCAGTTTGGGTTAAAAAATGAGACTTAGTCTCAGAAAACCAAACCAACCAAACCAACCATAAACGAACAAACAAACCCTCCAGGCTTTATTTGAATATTGATACCTTTCCTACACTTGGGTTGTTAAAATGCCTTCATCCCCAACATGACAGTGACAGCGGATTGTAATGTTATTTAAATTCTTTTGGGAAAATAAAAGATTTCCAACTCTGCTGATCCCTAAGTTTTATTAGTCTATGAATGCAGAAGTTCATTTCCCCAACTCTACATAAGTATTTTTCTTTCTCTTTCTTTTGTGGGTGGCAGTGCTGGGGACCCGACTCAAGGCCTTGTGCTTGCTAGGCAAGTCCTCTACTACTGAGCTAAATTCCCAGCCCCTCAGTCTCTCTCTCTCTTTTTTTTTTTTTGATAAAAACATGATGCTGAAAAAGTCTACGAGAAGCTCTGATTTGTTAGTTCAAACTGTTTGGCGACCCTCGAACAGAACCCTTCCTTTGAAATTCTAGCTGACTAGAATTAGTCCAGTAGTTACCTCTAGAAAGTTCTGAATGGTTAAGCACCCTTTCCAAGCACCTGGCATCTGTGCTTCTGTTTGCCAACTTATTCTGAAACCCAAATTCTTCTTTTCTTTTTGCCATCACACCTGGCATTAAAATCTTTTTGCCAGGCAAAAAGCCTGTGTGGGCACATGACTGTGACCCGGATACTTCAGCAGGCTGAGGCAGGAGGATTGCTATAAGTTCAAGGCCACCTGGGCTACCTAGTGAGTTCAAGGCCAGCCTGAACTACGAAGCAAGATCCTATCTTGGAAACACAAACAAACAAACAAACAAACAAAAACCAAGAAAAGGTTTTAATGGTTTGACTAGAAATTTTTTACATTTTACAAATGAATTTGCTAACAATCAAATTGTGTAATAATATAAATGCCTACTATATCCCCGTGCTTCCTTTGCGGTCTGCTGTTGACTAGAGTACAGTGAGAGAGGTTGAGTAACTTGCCTAAGGACAAAGAGCCAGGAGCTAGGTTTGTAAATAGCTGGAATAGCCCTGCATTTCAGAGTAATCAGAATAGAAGAAAGTGTCTGATTCAAAATAATTTAAAGGCTGTCAGAAAACACTTGCTGATACAAGCTTGTAATCCCAGCTACTTGGGAGGCTGAAGCAGGAGGATCTGGAATCACAGGCCGGCCTAGGCAACCCAGTGAGATTCTGGTCGCAAAACAAAGAAATACAATTTAAATCTTTCAGGTAATTTTTGAAACCACTTGTCTCTTGAAAGGATCATTTAAAGTGGAAAACACAAATATACAATTAAAAAAGCCCACCTGTGGGAAAACTCTCCAGGAGCACATGAATTAAACACCAACCAATTTTATAAAGCATTCAGGAGGGATTCCAGGAGCTCAGTGTGGTGACAGTGCCTGTAATTCTATCACTGGGGAGGCTGAAGCAAGAGGATCATGAGTTCCAGGCCATGCAGAGCTACAAACAGCATTAAAGGCCAGCCTCAACTACATAGGGAGATGCTGTCTCAAAAAAAAAGGAGCAAGGGGGAATCCTGTGACTTTTTTCTTTTCACAGCGTTGGGGACCGAACTCAGGGTTTCCTACATGCTAAGCAAGTGCTTTACCCCTTAGCCACCCCCAACCCCAGCTCCCAAAGGGGCACTGCTGGTAGAGAACATGGGCTTGGGAGAAGGCTATGTTCAAATTCTAATTTTTTTTTTTTTTTTTGGTGCTGGGGTTCGAACTCAGGGCCTTGTGCTTCCTAGGCAAGCCCTCTAGCCACTGAGCTAAATCCCCAGCCCCCATCAAAGTCTAAAATTTTTGTTAACTTCATTGTTTTGTCAATGAATACACTGGCAATCGGGTTTGGAAGAGATAAACCTTCACTTGATTGCTAATCTAGGCTCACATGACTGATAATGTGCTGGAAAAGAACAGAGCTAGTTATGGGTAGGCTAGGGGAGGAGGGGTCCCAGATCTTATTTTAGGGCTTTTTGAGTAGTAAAAGGTTTCATGCTTAGCGAGATCATTATCTTGACATTGATTTCTCAGCACAGTTCTACCTGAAAAAGTTCCAGAAGAAAAAAATACCTTACTTACCATTACTTTTGATACATCTATTCAAAGAAAATTTAAGGCTTTCGAAAGTCAACGCTTTTTAACAGTATCTTTAAAGAGTTTCTTTTACAAGCACCTACCTAATTGTGTATTAATGAGAAAATAATCTAGAAGTTACTCTTGCGAATCCAATTTTATGTTATTTCATTTAAGCAAACAGGGAATAAAAGCCTCTTTTTCTCTTCTGCCTTTGTAAGGAGACATTCCTTTGGCTCAGTATTTTTTTTTTTTAAAGTGGTATGTTTTGCAATATTGATGACCAACTAAGCTCGGGATATTTATTTCCATCTGGTAGAGTTCAGCTCCTGCCTCCTGTTTGCTCTCTCCATCTGCCTGCCTCGCCTTGCCTTCATCTATTTTTTTTCCTCCTGCTAAATGGAGTCCTGTTAACCCTGCGTTAGGCTAATCGTTTTAGTAGGCTCCCGCTTTCCTACCACAGTCCGTTTCCAAAAGTGTTTGCAAGTGTGCTTTCAAGTAAACTCATCTCTCTACGCTTCATACTTTCAGCTAGCTTCCAATTTTATCTTTTTTTCCTTCCATTTTTATAAACAGCAGTTTAAGTCTCGTTATTTGGATTAGGACCAAAACAACCCACTTTGTTTCTGAGTACACACATTTTAAAATGCGTGCGCAGACTTTTTTTTTTCTTCTTTACAAAGACTGTTTCCAGCGTCGCTGTCGCACTCATGCTCAGCAGTGGCTCGCTGTGCGCACGAAGCCGGGCTCAGCCGCGGACTGCGCCCCTCGGGCTCCCGGAGTGACTGACCCAGGCGCTGCCAATGGCCTTACTAACCTACTTATTTTGCAATTAAAACTTTCACAAAGACGTCTCCCCTCTCCTCCCCGGGGAGCGCAGGAGCATCTCGCTGGCAGCAGCTGGGCGAGGGCCCGGGGCTCCCGAGGCTGCAGCCGCGCAGGTCCCGGGGGTCGGGGGGCCACCACGGAGCGCGCGGGCGCAGGAGCTCGGGCGTCGGGCGCCCCCGACCCGCCCGGGCCGACGTTCCGTGCAGCGCACTCCGGCCGCGGGACGCGCTGACCCGGGGCCTCCGCTGGCCAAGCGGGGGGCGGAGCCTCCACACGCGCACCCTCGGTTCCCTCCGCGCCCGACTCTGCCTCTCCCGCTCGGGCCGCCACTCCGGGTTTATTTGTTTACAAGCGGATTACGTCAGCTCCTCCCTCTCTTCCCGGTCTCTGGATCCGCCTCCTGGGTCCTTTTTCCCGCCCCCTCCGGCACCGAATCTGCCTGCGTCACAATGGTGCGATCTCCCGATTGGCTGGAGTCGGCCGCACGCTCCTTTACGTCACTTCCTTTCCACGGCGCTATAAAATCTGCTGCACGGCGGCGGCATCTCCGCACCCCCCGGAGCTGGAAATGCAACTCTTGGGATCCTCGGAGGGTACGGACCTGGAGGCGGAGGCGGCTGGGGAGGTCCGAGCGATGTGACCAGGCCGCCGTCGCTCGTCTTGTCCTCTCTCCTGCCGCCTCCTGTCTCAAAAATAACTTTCTTTTTAACTCTAAAGAAAAGGGAAAAAAAGTAGCCGCCCGCTCCTCGCGCCCTCCCGTTCCTCTCGGCCGTCTGGTCTGTGAGGGAGCCCGGGGTGGCCGCTCCGCCGTCGGGGCCGAGCCCCGGCCGCCCCGGGCCGCCCCCGCCCGCCGCCCCCATGCATCCCTTCTACACTCGGGCCGCCACCATGATAGGCGAGATCGCCGCCGCCGTGTCCTTCATCTCCAAGTTCCTCCGCACCAAGGGGCTCACGAGCGAACGACAGCTGCAGACCTTCAGCCAGAGCCTGCAGGAGCTGCTGGCAGGTGAGGGCGCGGGGCCGGGGCCTCGGGGCCGCCCGGGTCCCGCCGCGCCGGGCTGAGCTTCCGGAGGTCCCGGGCGATCGAGGGCGCGGGCCGGGCCGAGGGCCGAAGCAAGGACGCACAACAAAGAAACTACCGCCGGCCGAGGCGGGGTCCGCGGTCCGAGGGCCGTCGGCGGGTCTGGGGACAAAAGGGCCGCGAGGCTGGGGCGGGTGCGACGTCCCCTCCCCCAGTGCCTCCAACCGTCGCGGGGCCGGCGTCCGGGCCCGGTGGGAAGGGCGCGGGGCCCGGAGCCGGCCGGGCCCGACGGGAGTCTCCGGCCGCCCGCCCCTGCTCATTAATCATCGGGTTTGTCACCGGCACCGTCACCCAGCCCTGCCCTGAGCGGGTTTAGGGTTTCTAGTTTTCCTTACTTCGGGGTTCACAGTCCGGTGGCGCGTCCCCTCCGAAGCCGTACACTCCCATTGTGTGCGGCCGGGCTGGGCTGGAGAAAGTAAACGGGTTCCCGCGGGCGCCGGGGGCTCCCGGGCCGGCCCGCAGGCTGCGCGCCTGGCCTCGCTTGTGGCGGCTCGGCCGGTCGGTTCCCCGAGGCTGAGCCGCCCGCTCTTTCTCCGTCCTGGCGCACACGCCGTAGCGGTGAGTGCAGTCTCTTGGACGGGTAAAAAAGTTGGTAGTTTTCGCTTTCGCTCCTGGGGGAGCCCGCAGGAGGAGGAAGCTACGGCGGAGCTAACCACAGCGATCTGAGCTTTGTCTCTCTGTTCTTCTCTTCTGCAGAACATTATAAACATCACTGGTTCCCGGAAAAGCCGTGCAAGGGGTCGGGTTACCGTTGTATTCGCATCAACCATAAAATGGATCCTCTGATTGGACAAGCAGCACAGCGCATTGGACTGAGCAGTCAGGAACTGTTCAGGCTTCTCCCCAGCGAACTCACACTCTGGGTGGACCCCTACGAAGTGTCCTACAGAATCGGAGAGGACGGCTCCATCTGCGTGCTGTACGAGGCCTCGCCGGCAGGAGGCGGCGCCCAGAACAGCGCCGGCGTCCAAATGGTGGACAGCAGGATCAGCTGTAAGGAGGAACTTCTCTTGGGCAGAACAAGCCCCTCGAAAAACTACACTATGATGACTGTATCGGGTTAAGATATAGTCTGTGGATGGATCGTCTTATAATGGATGGATAAATTTGATTTCTGCTTTGGGTGGGCTCCTCTTGGGGATGGATTATGGAATTTAAACCATGTCACAGCTGTGAAGATCTGGCACAAGATAGAGTGGTAAAAATTTTTTTTCTAAGTGACAGTGCCATAGTTTGGACAGTACCTTTCAATGATTTAATAGCCTGTGAGTCCAAGTATATGATCACTTTATTTGCTAGGGAGTGAAGTCCCAGGGTGGTTTCAGTTTCTCCCACACACCTACATTTTTACATCAGTCCCTCTGAGGAAAGTATTTCTGAACACCTTTCTCTGCGGTAGGTCTTGCGGAGGAATTTGCACTATTACACTTGAAAATTGTTACCGATAACCTTTTTGGCAGCTCAGTAGGAAAGTTCGTTTTAAACATGGTAGTACTGGAAATTTTACGACAAGACTTTTACCTAGCACTTAAATATGTATAAATGTACATAAAGACAAACTAGTAAGCATGACCTGGGGAAATGGTCAGACCTTGTATTGTGTTTTTGGCTTTGAAAGCAGCAAGTGACCAGAATCTGCCACGGCAACAGGCTTTAAAAAGACCCTTAAAAAGACACTGTCTCAACTGTGGTGTTAGCACCAGCCAGCTCTGTACATTTGCTAGCTTGTAGTTTTCTAAGATTGAGTAAACTTCTTATTTTTAGAAAGTGGAGGTCTGGTTTGTAACTTTCCTTGTACTTAATTGGGTAAAAGTCTTTTCCACAAACCACCATCTATTTTGTGAACTTTGTTAGTCATCTTTTATTTGGTAAATTATGAACTGGTGTAAATTTGTACAGTTCATGTATATTGATTGTGGCAAAGTTGTACAGATTTCTATATTTTGGATGAGAAATTTTTCTTCTCTATAATAAATTGTTTCTTATCTTGGCATTTTAATCAATCTCTTGTCATAATTATAGAGGTTCAGCTAAATATTTTTCTTAGACTTAGATTCTATAAGCTGTGTGGATGTCCCTTGCACACTAACCATGCTGCAAAAAACTTGTGATGAGAGATGAAGGTGATCGCTATACATATTCAGGCATTTGAGGAAACGGGGGGAAACCTGTTTTTTTTTTAATATAAAGTCAAAACATGGACACATGCACAGGCTAATGATCTCATGAAATGAAGAGACAAAGGTAACATCTTCAAAAAAAAAAAAAAAAAAAGGATTACACTTCATTGCTTTCTTGTTGAAGTGAAGATGTAAATGTTCCATTCTGGCCACCTCTGAGAAACCAATTTTGCCCCCTGGATTTGTCCTTGTTTAGAAAATCCTGGGGCAGGTGACCCATAGTCTTAATCACAGCAGAGAGATTGGTTGCTTTTTGCTTTTCATCACCTGCAAGATTTACATAAAAATCCCTTAAGATGGAATTCAACAAAAGGTACGTTTATGAACTTTTATTCTCAAAAGTTGAAATGCTGACTTTTCCTCATTTCAGAAGTATTTCAGATAAATTCTAAGAACCTGAGTGAATGTTGAGATCATGTTGTAGTACAGGTTAGAATGGCCCTACCCTGTATAATAAGGACCTGGTGATTCTTTGGTTTTGGAGGATAACAGGTGATATTTAAATGGAAATTCAATGTGGAAAATTTTGAGTTTTGCTGTACAGTTAGAAAATTTACCATATAGTGACTTTCTTTGGTATACATGCAAGCATTCGTGTTAGAAACGCACTGCTCATTTTAAATTATTTCAGTAATCCCAAATAAATATGACCTTTCTTCCTACTCACAATATTACATTTCTCTAATTTTATGAACTCCACTGAGATAAAACTGTAAACATGCCAAGTATGTATAATACACATGATGTCCATGCACACTGATGGACCATTTCTTGGCAGTGTTAATCTTACACCCACAACAACACATGGACTACCTTTGGCAATTCTTACAGTTTTACTTTTTGGGAAAGCCTCTGTTTTTCAAACTTGAATTTATAATTAAAAAAAAACAACTGGTCGAGTAGTTCTTAAACAGGTCTCAGCCCAGTGCTAACTACTGTTTACCTGCTGCACACCCTCAGGGGACTCCTGGTGAAGCTCTGAATACTCAACACCGGGGTAGAGTGAGGGTGATTTACAGACCTATTTAAGTAGCTGAAAGTGTTCTTTTTTCACATAGCCTTTTCTCAAATAGTTGTTTTGAAGATCTCGACATCAGACTATAAAAGTTAGGTAAAAAGGGAACTTAATATATTATTTTAGACTTCAGGTGACGTCTGGCATGTGAGGGGCTATTTACTGAGTTCCTCTTTAAAAGGCTTGCAAGCATCGCTCAGGCCTAGAGCTAGCTGTTTCCTGTACTTTTAACTGTGTACTCCCCAGACAATTAAGCATCCTATGACTGCTGTACAGTAGCTGTTTGGTATTTCTTGTTCACTGCTTCTGGGGAATGTTCTGCCTAGCTATTTCGACAAAAATATTTGAGTGCTGCATACACACATGCAGTTGTGTGCCAGGCCTCCACATGTAGTCATTTATACCAGTTGTGTGTGTGTGTAAATACAATATAATTTTAAAAGGTTTTATACTGCCTGAGTTAAAAAAAAAACTAGTTTATTAGAAATTCTTTCAGAAAGGATGCCTGCTTATAAAATTATTAGTTGGTATTGGCACCAGAAATTTAGTCATGATTGGCAAGAATTTTGAGGGATGTTAATTTCTCAGTTTTAACAGGTAATTTTAAAATGATTTCCTCTTGAGTACCGTCTTCCTCTTTTGCTGAAGCAAGGCTTGACCTGAATTGCGTGGTAAACATGGTAGTTCAAGCAGATTGTTCAAGAGTGTGACTGTTACCTCGCATTTCTAATGAGAATGGTGTATCCTTTACCGGAAAGACCACCCAAACCTGCAAAATGATTTTGTTACACTTGGAACCAGTCTTTCCTTACGCTACCATAACCCATGTATTGCAAGTAATTAATTTTGTATAGGTGTTACACATTATGGAATTGGCCTTCAAATAAATGAGAAGGAAGGAATAAATATTCCTGATGTCTAGTATTTAAGGACTAATGGTTTCCAAGTACCTTTTAATCTTAAGAACAAATAACTCTATTAAGACTTTTTCTGTTGGTGATTTTTAATGCCTCAGAGGTTCTCTCCTCTTTACAAAATATAAATAAAGCTTACATTTGGCATACTGATGTTTAAAGATACTTCCTCTACTGCTTTCCTTCTATTTCAGATGGTGATTAGATTTCTTGATAAGCCATATGGAGAGAATTTGTCAATAGTTTTATCTATACACAGGAGACTTCGAAAAGTATGTCTCAGAAGCTAGGCATGATGGTGCATGCCTATAATCCCAGCACTTGGGAGGCTGAGGCAGAAGGATCACCAGTTTGAGGCCAGCCATGACTACAATGAGACCCCATCTCAAACCCCATCTCAAAACAAACAAACCAAAATTCAAAGCATACTTCAAAGTATCCCTAAAACTGAACATACACAGACTGCAAATAATTTAGACTTAGTCTTTGCAGTTGAACTTTTATATATGGCTGCTGTTGAAATACAGCTGGTCTATTTGTATATTTTGAGTATAATGTACTAGTATTAATCTTTTGTAGTAAAAGAGTTTGTACTACTAATTAGCCAGCTGCATAACAGGTCTTCAGTCTTTTAGTATATGGGACAAAACACTAGAAAAATCTGTATAAGTTAAAATTTCTGGTTATATTTATAAATCTGCATATTTTCTTCTTCAAATGATAAGGTGAATATTTTAAGATGTTAAGTTTTGTATCTTTGAGATGCTCCTAGACGAATAAGTTTAGCTGTACTAATAGGAATGATGTCGTTTCTTCAACAGACAATTGTGTAGTAATAATCGATACCGACTTTTTGCTTTAGTTTTAACTTAGTTTATTGATTTCTTTTTGTATGGCTCAATGTGTCAAACATAGGAATAACAAATGATAAGGTTTCCATTCATGGGATTCTAAAATTATTTTAAATGCTTCCTGTTACAATTGAATGATCCCAAGGAACATTGTGGAGTTCATCTGCTGAGTTGTACTGGAGCCTTTTTGTGACTTGTGTCGTTTTAGTATTGTGGGTGCTGTGTTCACTGGGAAACTGGGAGCCTCCAGGGAGCACCGGTGCTGAAGGGTGAACGGATTGGAGTCTTAGGGTTGGGTGGGAAGTGAAGGGGTGGGGAAATGAAGAGTGGGTACAGCTGAGAAGGAAGGGTTTTGAGGGTTGGGTGGTAGTTCATCTGCTGTGATCATAGGTGCGTATCAAGACCTGTTTGGGCAACACAGTGTTTTGGCAGAGTTGGGATTCTGAAGTTCATCTGTCTAAGGCGAACTGCACTCTGTTTATGGGAAAGTGCAAGTCAAAGTCAAAGTAGTAGGACTGGTTGTGGCCCTAGCTGGAAACTAGCCTTGGAGGTGCGGAGGAGAAATTGACTAAAGCGTATTCTTTAAGGTATTTAAGGAAACGAAACAGTGCATATATTCCTTTGTCTCTCATAATTTTATAAGACGAGATTATTTTTTAAACTGCCTGCTATAATCCACCTGATGAGCATAAACACTTACCTTGTACTCTTAGGTTGTGAAGGCAGTGAGTGTGTGACCCTGTTCCTGGTGGTAGAAGGATGATTAAGTATAGGCCAGACCTCTCATATACATAGTAGGGACCCGCAGGCAGGAGGAGGAACAGTTGAGTTGAGTTGACTGGATTCCTGTATTTGGAGAATATTACGTCAAGCATTACTTAGTTGAAATTGTTAACACTGATAGAAGATACGTTCACCCATAGGTGCATTTAATTTTAATGATTCTCTTGATAGCCATCTCCAAAGGAGGACATTCTTTTGAAATATTTTTGTGTATGTTTTCATGTGTGTATGTAAAAAGAACATGGTGTGCTTTATGTAAACAGGTATTCATGTACTGGCAATATGCTGAACATTTTATTGGTAGGGGTTTATGATCAAAATGTTTAGAGAGTATTTCTCTAGATACTCACTCAAGTAGATGATTATTTTCTGTCCTAAGAGTAACCCCTAATTATGTTTTTCTTTTAAGGGCTAAGTTTGAAAATGAGAAGCAGTATTGTAGCAATACAAAGAGGGTTGCCTATATATATAATTTCAGCTTTTCTGCACAAGTCCTTATTTCATAAAACTAAGTAATCTTTTACAGCCAACAGATAAGTGTTATTGCCAATTCAAAATCTCTATGTTCCTGTAGAATCAACTGTGTTGCTGTGTGTTGAAATTCACATTGTTTCTTAGAAATTACAGTATCCTGTAAAATGTTGAGTTTTTGTAACATTAGTATATTCTAAGACAACTGAATTACACTGTAGATTCGTGATTATTTTTGGTAGCTACAGTGTAGCCAGAAGTCCCTGTATCTTTTCCCTCTTGCTCTGAGCCATGCTTGTACTTTGGGAAGGAAAGATGACTAACAAATTGGACTTCGTTTGAAGAGATCCCATAAATGGGCATAATTCTAAATTGATTAGACTTGACAACTGCACCACAAGCAGGATTGAATGTATTTTCTAGTTTTCCTGATTTATGACAGTTTTGTTCCCTGAAGTCAATAGACTAAATGGAGTTGTATTTCCTATAAATTGTATTTGTGAGCTTTCAGGTTATCAATATATATTCTAGTTTGACCTTCCAACAACTGGATGAGGATGACAGGTCAGTGTTTTTAATCTTCATTTTTTAGATGGAAAGCTAAACTTAATGTGCTTCAAAGGCAAACAGCTTGTAGACAACTAAGGCACAATTTGGAACTCAGTCCTTCGGACTCCAGAACCCGAGCTCGTTTTTTTCCTGTGGCACTGGGGATTGAGCCTAGGGACTGAGCACTAAGCTACATCCTTAGTCCTTTTTTATTTTTTGTTTTGATACGGGGTCTTGGTTAAGTTGCTAAATTGCCCAGACTCCTGCCTCAGCCTCCTGAGTGAGAAGATTGCAGCTGTGCCACCACCACACTGGGCTCAGCTTGTGACTTCGAAGCGGTTGCTTATCCTTTCTTAGCCCATCTATATAACAAGAGGCATAATAAGTTTGTTGTCAAGGTCAAATAAGCATGAAAACACATAGCAGTGAGTGGCTGGACTTTTGGAATTTGAACACTCTATCATGGAGGCCAATTAAATATAACATTTTATCTTCTGGGAAATGTGCAGGTAGTGTGATTACATTTGGAGCTTCTTGAAAGTTTAGTCACGAGGTACAAGAAATACACTTACGATTTTGAAATACTGTAGGGAGAAAATGAATCACTCCCCCCATTTTGAAGGGTGGAAATGTGGGTAACCCAATCCTGGCATACTTATTTGACAAGCTTTTCTGAACCAGATCCTTAACACTGTGGTTTTCACAGCTATTTTCTCAGTATAAAGGAGGGAATCTTTTAGATTCTTTGTCTACACGGATACTTGAAGTTAAGAGATGGAGCAATACTAGCAAATGGCACCACAGTGTAGCCCTGTACAGAGCATGCTTGCATCCAGGGTGGTGCTGAGTCTGCAGAGTAACCCTTTGCCCTGTGACCCAAGTTCACTCTTCCCGGGGTTCCCAGTCCCTCAAGCCACTAGTATTGGGCCGTGCTTTTCCAAGAGACTTCCAAAAAGTGGTTTTTTAAACAGAGCTTAGTCATTCTCAATCGCTTCATCTAGACAGGTGTGAGTACTTCCTTGATTGCGAAGAAAGGCAGCCCTTTTCTGAGAGATCAGTTTGGATTTGAATTTCTTCTTGTAATGTAACCTGATGCAACATTTGCTTGAATCACTAATAATGTAATAGATTTCCCCAGTCAGTCAGAAACGAGTCAGAGACCACGGCGTCTTTGGTTTACACTCAAGTCCCCTTCTCTACGTGGAGATATCTTCTCTGAATACTTGCTGCTGGCTTGGAGACCATTACCACAGAGCTCCATGAAGTCTGTACTCAGCCAGCCCGGCTTCATGGTAATTCATTTTGCAATAGTGTAGGAAACAGAGGCCCCCATTCTTAAAACAATCTCAAAGGACTTCAAGGCAAAATTCCCTTTGACCCTTTCAGAAGTCTTGGTCCTTCAGGCTGCTGGGTGGTTTAGGGTCTGCTTCGAGTTGTGTGTAGCTTTATACATCATTGTGCTCCTATTTTCAGTGGTATGAGAATATGAGTTTGGAACTAGTTAGAACAAAGGTAGGCGGCCAGCGTTGTTAGATGGTTATCCCTTGTAACACCAGTTGTGGTTATAGAGTTAGGAATGAACCCAGGACCTTTGCACTGAGCTATACCTAAGCCTGTCTTGTCCCCCCCCCATAAGTATCTTCCTAAGCCCCAGAATTGCCCAGGCATGCCTCAGACTTGCCCTGCTCTTGCCTCAGCCTCCCAGAGTGCTGGGATTACAGGTGTGCATCACCTTACCTGGCTAGAAATGGTGTTGTTATGTAGCACTGAGACATGAAATACAAGCATGCTCCCCTCAGTCCCAGGTTCTTGCACTTTGCTCACTACCCTTCATGAGTTCTTTATGGCTCCTGCAGTCCTTTTTGAGGGTTAAAATAAGACTGATGTTTTGTACTGTGTCCATCACCTGTATCTCTCACATTGCTTCACTCAGTGAACAAATATTTACTGAGTCCCTCTGTGCTGAGTACTGTGCTAAGCACTGGGGGTGCTTTAAAAATAAGCCCCAGTCTTTGTACTTAAAAAGCTTAGAGCCGAGACCAAGCAACATAAAAGCTAGGCCTGACCTGGATGTGCTAAGGGAAAGAAAGAGGCAGGGTGGTGAGTGTGGTGTGGTGAGCGTGCTACTGGGTGGGACCTCCATACCCCGCTTCCCTGAGGAAGCGACTCTCAGGCTGAGGCCTGAAGGGGGAGAGGTAGTTTAAATGGAGAAAGCAGGTAAGAGGCACAGTGTGTACAAAGCCTCGCTGAAGAATGACACTGAGTGGGAAGGGCAGAAGGACAATCGGTGTGACAGGTGGAGAGGAACTATGGGACCGAGGTCAATTGTGAGGCCTTAATAGGTAGACTGGCCATATAATTTGACTGACAAATCTATCGGCCCAGTTGCAATTCTTGAGAGTGAAGGGGGGTGATGTTAATAATTAAACACAGACTACGGGCACCAGCTAGGACATATGGTCACCTCACTTTTACAGGTGCTGTTAACAGCATTATGTCTTTGAAGGACTTGGCAACCATGAGTGTGTCTACTTCCTGGTGAACATGTTAGGAGTTAGAACACTTTACCCCACCCACAGCAGATGCGAACAGGTTCGGCCAGGCTGTATGACTTCTTTGGATATTGATATCATTATTATTATTATTATTATTATTATTATTTTGTGGTGCCGGGGATTGAACTCAGGCCCTTGTGCTTGCAAGGCAAGCACTCTAATCACTGAGCTAAATCCCCAGCCTGATATCATTATTATTAATGTTATTTTTTTGTTTATTTGTTTTGTGGACTACTAGATGGATAGAGTCATTTTAGAATCACTTTCGTAAGATGGTACATTTCAAACATCTTGAATATTTTCTGTATGTTTTTTTATATAGCACTTGTCATTTTTGCAGAGAATTTTTATTTAGATAGAATTTTAAAATTCTGAGTTTATTCTAAGTTTACATTTTGAGTTTTAAATATACCCTAGACATAACTTTTAAGTTTTGGACAACTTAATTTGTTTTTCTTTAAATTGTTGTAAACATTTTCTGTTGGGTTAAATCCTGTTCTAAATCTTCTATTCCGTAGACTTGTGGAATTTTACATATCCATGTAATCTACGGTCTGATCAAGAGATTGAATATTTCTGCTACTCCAAAGAATTCCCTTTTGAGGCACTTAAAATTTGATTAAGAAATATGACTGTGGAGCCAGGCCTCAAATTAGAAATGAGTTGTTTTCCCTCTTCTTTTATAACTTTATTTTTGCTTCCTAAACATGCGGCACTGGTTACTTTAAACATGAAACAAATTGTAGTCAGGAGAAACCATTGCCTTTCAACTACTTATGATTTAGTGGTTACTAATGTAGTACATCCCTACTCAATTTGCTGTAGCTTTAGTCCTTTAAAGCGAGTAGTACAATCTGAGTCACATCTCCATAGCTGACTCACACGCTTACTAAGGATTGCCTGTTTATTAGCAGGCCTGAAGTTTAGAGTTTTGGTCAACCAAAAAAGATCATGATAATGCCAAATTTACAACACTCCCTCTCTCTCTTTTTTTTTAAGCTTGATTATGTCACTCTATAGTGGATTTTGGAGATAAGAGGGGACAAATGTCAAGGCTGTCTGTAGAGCTGAGTTCTAGCCTTTATTGCCTCTCAAAATTCTCAACACCACTCGCCAAAGAGTAGTTAGAATACTGACCCCAGTTACAGGCGCTGTTACTTGTGAAAATGACTCAATTCAGAAGTCGTGAGTCACTGTCTTTTCAGATTCTTGAATCAGAGACAGAAAGAGACCGACCTGAAGAGACTGCAGCTAATGAGTTTGGGCTGTACAGCGGACAAGGGAAAGAGAGAATTCCCCAGTGACCCGCAGAGAGGTCTGTCCGGTTTCTCTGTCGGTTGACTATTCCAGCCGGAACCTGATCAGGAACCACATTTTGCACTGACCGTTGTTTCCTGCTTAGTGCAGCTCCTGCTGCCGGAGCAATGGTGGGTTGTGATGGGGTGGCGGGGAGACGGTTACAGACATTTCTGAGTGTAACAATGCTTCGTATTTCAGTAACTACTGGGCTTCTTTCCCTCGCACACTCCGTTTTAGAAAGCGAAGATCGAAGGAGGCCAGATGTGGTCAGGGGAAAGAGCGTCAGCTACCTGATCCCATCGGAGAAGCCCCTACTCTGATTACACACGGATATTTCTGTCGGCTTGCTCCTCATTTTTAAGAAATGTCATGCATTAAGCGCAGGAAATATCAATGTCATGTTGCGCTGTGTGCAGGTTGAGGACAGCGTTTCCTTCATTCCTATCTCAGTCTTCTTACTAGCACGTCTTCTGGGTTCCACCAGACAGCTCTGGTCTCCCTGTCCTGATCCTACAGCCAGGTGTGCCAAGCATCTCTCCATGCCCTTGCTGACTCCTCCCAAGCCTGCAGGACATTTATTGTTGCTCTCATCTTTGATTCAAGGATATTGTGCAGAAATGTCATATGCCTTGTGCAAGGTCATACAGCTGTGGGCCAGTTTGGGGCTAGAATCCAGGTGTGTGGGAGGCCAAGCGCCCGCTCCTAACCCATATCACTTCCCCAGGCATTGCTTTCTGATCCCATTGTGTTATAATTGTTCATGCTTGTGTCTGATTTTGCCATCAGACAGGAAAAGCTTACAGTCGGGGACTCTTAGATCAGAGCTTTAGAGATGCTAAAATTAGATGAACAGGTTATTTATTCATAAGTATTTATTGAGCACCCACTATGTGCCCAACACTGTTTTAGGCATTTGGAGACAACCAAACAAATACCTCTGCCCTCCGAGAGGAAGGAAAACCAGCAAGGAGCTTGAATGATGTGTCAGGTAGTGATGGGTGCTGTGTAGCTGGGCTGTGGCTTTGGTTCTGTGAATGCTGGTTTTCTAGTTGTCCGTGCTGTACGTGGGCCCCTCGCAGAGGGAGATAGGGAGTTAGTTGCTGGGTGGAGGTGGGAGGGCAGGTTGCTATTTTAGGTAAAATAGTCAGGGAAGACCTCACTGATAAGGTGACATTTGAGCACAAACTTGAAAGAGACCAGAGCAACGGTATCAGCGATAGCCGGGACTAGAGCATTCCATTCAAAAAACTGAGTGAATTCCAAAATCTGTCCAGACTCATCTCTCCCCAAATACTTAATTGTAATTTGGCATTCTTGGACTTTATTACAGTGTCACCTGACCTGGTTTAGGGCAGTTATTTTTCTGACCACTTTTTACTTTTTGATTACTACATAGCAGAGAAATCAGAGCAGCTTTGATCACAGAAAACCCAACCAAATTTATTTTTCCTTTCCATTTTAGCATTACAAATCATAATAGACAAGGTGATAAGAAGATTTGAACTTCAAGAAGTCTGATTTTGAAAAAAAAAGCGTACCCGTAATAAATACGAAAGGAGAATTAATGTTTGGTGTAATGGTACAGACTCAGCTCTATATGCTGTGTTTCGCTAGGATGCATAGCTAGACAAGCTAACAAAAAAATGTTGAAAATAGAGTATTTTTGCTGGTATTTAGATAACTGGAAAATTCAGTTCTCCAAAATGTCTGTTCTTTACAAAAGCTGAGATTACAGTACAGAAACTTGTTATCATTTAGAATCCCTGACCTTTCACATGAGACTCGAGATAAACACGAGGCTATGCTACTTACATCACAGTTACTTAAAAACCATGCAATACCTGCTCTTTCTCAGGTAGTACTGGGCGTCTGGCCTGTTCTTGAGTGACAGAAGGTCCCCGGTGTTAAAATACAGAAACGAATGCTTCCCTGCCTTCACTTGCCTTATCAAAAATGGGTGGAAATGTTCTCTGTCAAATGTATTTCACCATGACTTCTGCCCTGCACATGCTCCCCACCCTGACAAGTAAGAATATGTCCTTCCAAAGACTTTGAAACTTGCTGTGTCTTTCTGGTTGAGGTTGCCTTTCTTTTGCTGCCTGAAAATAAGATTGAGTCCAAGTCACTAGCAGATTTATTCTCCCCACTCTTGGGAGTCCGAGACATGCTGAAAAGGAGGCAGAAATCTTTTTCTGAGCTCCAAAATAGATACAAACACAATTCTGGCTGTTTGACTAAAAACGGTGGGGCAGGACTGTGGGGAATAGGGAAAAGAGTGAATGAAAATAGAAGTGGGGAAATACAATCAAAAGCAGTAGTGATGTATGTCGTATTTCATGGAGAACTAACATTTTCTCCAAACATCTGCCAAAGGTGATATGAAATGTTTTGGGGCGGGGGTATCATTTAAATATACTCCTAAATCCCCAAACTTGCTCTTAGAATTGCTTTCCAAGTATCCTAAAATTATTTTCAACACACACACACACACACACTCTCTCTCTCTCTCTCTCTCTTAATGATGATAGGCTTCACAACCCAAATTCCCTAATGTTAAATTTGGGAACACAAGTAAAATAACCATGTTAATTTGAAAGTCAGTACCATGGATACAGAGAGTGATTATAGCCTTGTGAATCTGCTAATAATATTTGTTGCAATAATCTATGGCATCTCTCCCAGAATATTTCTCAGATGCATCAGCGCGGATCAAAGTTCATTCTCTTATCAAAATGCTGACTATGAGTCTCTGGCTACGAAAGGTGTGTTTGCCCTTCTGTTTTCACAAGAAATGTCCTGCCTTCATTTCTTAATGAGCGTTCCTTTGTTTTTCTTCTTTCTGCCCACTCACAATGAACTTGTCAACCTAGACTGGAAAATGCTTTGTTGTGTAGAACAAAATGAAAACATTTAACTGTGTGGTTGGAAGAACTTATTTTTAAGCTCAGACATCTGGTATAACACTTTGTGTGTGTTAGGCAATAATTAAAGTTATAATAAAGCTAATTGGAATAGAATTACTTAGGTGGCTATATCATAGTTCAAGGTTTCAGGGCATTGGAGTAAAAATGTATTTCAATGTGTTGAATACAGTTCTTTGGTGAACATCGTGTATTTTTTCTATGAAATCTTTCACTAGAAATTTATTTCAGGAGAACCAAATTCAGGCTTGTGTGTGTTTGCTGAAAGAGTAGGTGGGAAAGGAGGGGGTAGAGTTAGCACTAGAAAAAGAGAGTAAAATTCAAGAAATGGTACAAAAGGAAGATTATGCATATATTTGTGTATCACATGTGTGTTCCTTTGCCTTTCTTTTTTCTTTTTCTTTTCTTTTTCTTTTTTTTTTTTTTTTTTTTGAGGCATTGAGGATTGAACCCAGGGCCTTTGCACTGAGCTATATCACCAGCCCTTTTTTTGTTTTTTAAGATAAGGTCTTGCTACATTGCTCAGGCTAGGCTTGACTTTGCAATTCTCCTGTCTCAGCCTCTCAGGGTGCTGGAATTTCAGGCTTGTACCATTCCAGCAAACTTGCCTTTCCTTAAATTAGTGCAAGTAAAGAAATACGTTGATTAGGTTTTTAAACTATGCTTTTAAAAATATGATTTATTCTGCTATTTGGCCACTAATTCTGATAAAAGAAATATACAGAGAAAGAAAGACAAATACTCCCCATAGTACTCTGTGTCATCATATCAGTAAAGCATGCCCTGTGTACATAATACGCATAGCCTTATCCTTTTGATTTGAGCTGAAGCACCCTTCATGGAAAATTTATGAAGCAAAGGCAGGGCAAGGTGGTGTATGCCTGTAATTCTAGCACTCAGGAGGCTGAGGCAGGAGGATCACCTGAGGTAGAGGCCAGCCTGAGCTGCATAGCAAGACCCTGTCTGAAAAAAAATTTATGAACATGGAGTGTAGCTTTTTCATGAGGTTTTCAACTCACTGCCCTTGAGGGAGGACCTACTATGCACCGGAGTTCTGGTCATACCTGAGTTCTCTCTGTGTGCTGGAACGGTTGTGCACAGGGGGGTAAATGAAGAATCAACCATATGCTGGTGTTGAAATACCCCACACCACAACCTTTAAAAGGAATGAAGGAGCAAGCAGTAAGGTTAAAAAAAAAAAATCCCACTTGAACCTTAGACCTAAAACAAATGCCCATTTATAAACAGTGCCAAGATGCTAGTGTAGAAGAGCGCTTTCCAGGGCAGACTGCCCTGGTTGGAAGGACAAAAGATAGACCCAAAGCTGCAAGCCCGAAGGAACTCTGACTGGTGCACACTCGATTTTTTTTGGTGTTAGTTTAGCCACCAATCTCAAGTTCACCCGTGAGGACTGCAAATCGAAAATACAAAACACGGGTGTCAACCTTTTAATGGCTTTGACACACATGGGCAAAAAGACAAATCACACATTCCCCTGAGCACTTCAGGGTAACATATAATTCCTGCACACTCAGTGTGACTCTGCTCCTTTTTCTTCCTGGAGACAGCACGTTAGAATGCAAGTGGGTAAGAAGAGTGCAGCACTAGAGGGCTCAGACTATAAGGATGCGTGTAAAAAGTCGACATCAATTTCAACCAGGGTCGCTGTTCTTCCAGAAGTAAATGGGCCAGCCCCTTCTCTTCCGGCCTGCTAAAGGCCAATGTCATTCTTAAATTTTTGCACTCTCCAGAGTGACACATCTTCTCGTCTGAAGTCTGCCCTTGACCCTCATCCTATGCTGGATTAGGTCAGTTTGGTGAACATTTTGCCAGCCTATCCAGGCTGATCTTTTTGCCTGCCACCCAACTGTGAAGCATGGCCTTATTTTCATATCTGCCAACAGTCACTGGCAGAGGGCATTTCCTGCGCGAATGACTTTCCCAAGGCTTATGCTACACTAACAGAAATGTCTTGAATTAGGATTTCTTTAATGCCTTGATCATTTCTGGATTCCAGACTCCAGGTGTTTTTCTGCCTTTTACTCTCTGTATTGATTCGCTTTCCATTCCTGGGATAGAATCTCAAAGGAGAAAAGGTTTATTTTGGCTCATGATTTCAGAGATTTCAGTCCATGGTTAACTGGCTCCAAGGTAGAAGCAGTGTGGCAGAGGGTCATGCAGAAGGTCGTGGCAGGGGAAAGCTGCTTGACTCATGGCATCTGGGGAAGAGTGAGGGAGAGAGAAAAAAAGAGAGTGAGAGAGAGAGGGAGAGAGATAGAGGGGGAGAGAATGCGAGCCTTCAAAGGCATGAGCTGGTGGCCTGCCTCCTCCAACCAGGCCCCCCCAACAGTACCTTCCGCTCTGGACTCATCAAGAGACTAAACCACGGATGAGGTTAGTGCCCGTGACCTAATCATCTTTCAGAATCCCATCTCTGAACACATTAGCTTGTTGGGGGGCATTTTTGACTGAAACCATTGCATGCTTCCCCATCACTTTCCTTCCTATTCTTTTCCCTCTCTGTCCTCCCCTTCCTTGCTCCTTCCCTTCTCCCTCCATTCCCTTCCCAGTTTTTCATTTTCCTTCCATTTCTTCTCAGCTGTGCTTTGGGCCGTCAGCTCCTGAGGGAATGAACGAGCTTGTGTGGCCTCACCTCGTTCTGCCTGAAGGGAAAACAGTGTTCTCCTTTCTATGATCATCTTCTAAGTGAGGTTGCAGAGACAGAGATGCAATGAAGAGTCTTCAGGGTAGGCAGGACTTTAGACACCTCCCCTTGCTTAGAAACCCAAGAGAGCCCCAGGCTGGGTAATGGGCGTGAGGCAGGGATCAGAGATTTCCTGGCCAGCAGTGCCCAAGGGCGAGGCACTTGTCCTTACTGAGTCCTGGCTCTTTGCTGGTAAAATGAAGTCAATGATACATCAGATTTTCGACTTCAAAATTCAACCTCTAAAAGGAGATTAAAAAAAAAATAGGTTTGGCAGCACATTTGGCATTAAAATCCGCACTGACCCGATACTATAGAATGTGGTCTTTATCCTGCTTTTGTGTCTGTCCACACATTTTGAGGCAGGAGCGTGAATTCAATTGAGTTCCAGCTCCCAGGGAGGGATTTGTGCCCTACCGTACATGCAGCCTACTGTCTTCCCCAAATCTGAAACGTGCTGAACTCAGAAGTGCAACTGATCCTACCGGCACCCACCTCTGAGAGTGTCTGGGGTCTTAGATAGATTAATATGCGTGTGGAGACTACGGCTGGACATGGCACAGGAATAACCACTTCTTAAGTGTTGGCTTGTTGTTGTTGTCATCGTACTGCAATCGTGAATGGGCACACAGATGTATGTCTGTCTCCCGGAGCAGCCACAAAACTATGATAGTCTCAGGAAACACTGTCCTTAATACACTGCACTGACTACCCACAATAACTAGCTTGTTCATCCATCTGTCTATCCATCCATCTTCTATCTGTTTATTGTGGTACTATCAAATCCAGGGAAATTTACCACTGAGCTACACTCCCAGCCTCTTTTCTTTCTTTTTCCATTTTTTGAAACAGGACCTCATTAAGTTGCTAAATTGCCCAGCCTGGCCTCAAATTTAGGATCCTTCTGTCTCAGCCTCCTGAGTAGCTAGGGTTGTAGATCTGTGCCACTGTGCCCACCTACGCACCAGCTTACCTTTTAAAAAAAATCTGTTGCTTCTATTTGAGCAATGAGGTTGCCTCTGATTTTTTATTTTTTTAATGTTTTTCTTTTTCATCCTTTCCCCTACCACATTTTTTGTTTCTTTGTTTGAGGGACTGGAGTTGAACTTGGGAAAAACCGAGCAACATCCAGTCTTTTTTATTTTATTTTGAGACAGGTTCTCATGAAGTTATCTGAGTTGGCCTCAAACTCTCCACCCTCATGCCTCCACCTCTTGAAGAGTCGGGATTCTATGCATGGACTACCCTGCCTGCCCTCCCCACTTTTTAAACTGGGGGAAACTGGTGGGGAGAACTGAGGGGAAATAGCTTTTCTCCTTCTCTCTCTCCCCAGCCTCCCTGCCTTTCTCAACCTCCAGGGCTCCCAAGATCTCAGGGAAGAGCGTGCTGATTGCTGGAGGAGGCAAGGCTCTGCTCTGAGAGTGGTGATGAATGGTGAAAAGATGCTAAGTGTGAAATAGTCATTCTGCAAAGTGCTTGGGATGTTTTCTCAGAACTGCTCAACAGGGACCACTGTGTGGAGGAAATGGAAGATCAACACACACTATGTCAAACTCCAGCTATAGTGTAAGGTGATTTGGGACTGGGGAGAATGATATTTTGTTTAGTGTTTTCTCCATCATACACCCTTTCCCTGAGGTAGGTAAAATTATTTTTCCTCCATGTGAACTTTAGAAGCTTAGTATGAGGAAAAAACAAATAGGTGTAATCTAGGAGGACTTGACTGATTAAATTTTTTTTTTAAATTTGCCTTATAGGGATAAGATAATAAAAATACTGACAGAATGGAGAATTTATTTTCTGAGTATGCACTCAGTCAAATATTTTATGTGGTTTGATTTTTTTTTTTTTTTTTTTTTTGGCAGTACTAGAGGTTGAACCCAGGGCCTTCACATTGAGCTATATCTCCAGACCTTTTTAAATTTTTTTATTCTGGGACAGGGTCTTCCTAAGTTGCTCAGTTTCTCAGCCAGGGCTCAAGCATGTGATCTTCCTGACTCAGCCTTCTTAAGTGCCGGGACTGTAGGCATGTGGCGAGCTGGTCCTGTTAAGGTGAATTTCCAAAACCAACTCTAAGATCCGAATTTCTCCATCGTTGCCTTCATTTAAAAAAAAAAAAGTAATACAGAGTGGAGGCTCAGATGACTAAGTCATTGTAGGTGAAAAAGAAATACAAGCAGAACCCGAGGGTAAAGTTTTAACAACATTTTATGTTTGCTTTTGATCTTAGTCACTTTCTTTGCTGCTGAAACATAATACCTGACACTCACAACCTAAAGGAGGAAAGGTTTATTTTGGCTTACATTTCGTGGAGGTTTCGGCCTAGAGCTAGCTCCAAGGCAGGGTGATACGGCAGAGGCGAAGCAGCCTGGAGTGGTGGCAAGAAGCAGAGAGGGATCATGGGAACAGGGAAGGCGATAGACCCGGCAGGCCACGCCCCCGTGACCCACTTCCTCCAACTAGGCTTCAGCTCCCAACACCACATTCAGCCGTAAACTCCTCGGTGCGCTGATCCACTGAGGAATAGCAGGCCCCATGATCTGACATCCCCCTACATCCCGCCTATGACCCCCGGCAGGGACTTCCAGATAGCAGCTCTAACACTTTTCACACTCGGCCACAAATCATTTCTCAATGACAGTTATTTCAGGGGTCAAAGAAGTAAACTTGTCTTGCCCACAAGTGCTCTGCGTTTTTTGATAGAATCTCCATTTCTGCTCTTTAATAGACACGGCTCTCAGGGTTCCATGTGGCACATCGCCTTTACCCTCTTTCCCAGTCGTTTGGCCTCAAGCAGAAATAGAGAATGTGGCGAAAATCAGTCACCTTTGGTGTTAAGGGAAAAGAAGAAGATCATAAAAGTTTTCTTCTTCTTCAGTAATGGAAGGGTACAAATAACCACGTTTTTCTTGGCCTTTTCTATAGAAGCTTGTGGCCCGAAGAATAACCTTGAAGAGGAATCAGTAACCTTTACCGTCAACTCAGTATCTTCCCAGTTTCTGAGTCTGGAATCTGTCTTCTCCCCTTCAAGCAAAATACAGCCTAATCTACTTGTCTTTCTTAAATTCTTTTCTAAATTTCTGAATTCTTAAAATTTTCTTAAAATTTTTATTTGGTTATTTTTTAAAATTTTTATTTAGTTCAAAGATCAATCAAGCTCCTGATGTCTTCTCTTTTATATGAAAAACAAATGCATAATGCTTTTCTAAAGACCAAGAATGTGGCTCCTAGTTGAGAGGTATGTTCAGCTATAAAGGAAATGAACACCTAGAAAGATCTTATATTGGAAAAGATCTGGAAGATTTTGAAAAGGGGCCTTTGAGCTTTTTCTCCCCTTGTAATGCTGAGGATGGAGTCCAGGCCTCTGCCAGTGTGCTGGGTTAGTGCCACATCGCCACCCCCTTTTCTTTTCTTCCTTTTATTTTAAAGGTGAAATTGATAGTTTATTTGAAAACATGTTTGGGTCAGATACAAGATGGTGGGATGTACACACAAAAATGAACTTTGTGAATCAAGAGGCGGCCAAATAGCAACTTTGTGGGTTGGCTACCAGCAGTTGTCTACTCTCATGTTGGATTCCCAGGATGGTTTCACCCCTCATTCTATGAATATTTAGATAAAGATTGCTTTCTGTTTCTGTTTTTATCAACTAAGGTAGATATAATTGAGAATGTAAACAATACTTCTTAAAGTAATGTATTCCCAAAGCAAATACAAATGATGGTTTGAAAAATGACTGAGCTGGGTGCAGTGGTACACTCAACGAGGCTGAGGCAGGCGAAGGCAGGAAGAACACCCGCAGGTTTAATATCCTAGTACCACCAGAAGGAGGAGACGAAGAAGAGGACGACCTCAGGATTGCCTGGCAATGTGAATTACCCGCCTATTCTCTTTCACTTCGTTTTTTTTTAGACATAGCTACTTTCTTTTCTTAATTTATTTTTCTTTCTTTTCTGCTTTTTTTTCCCCTGTGATGCAAGGGATTGAACCCAAGCCCTTTGTACTGAGCCTCCCCCACTTTCATTCTGAGACAGTATCTTATTAAATTGCCTGGGCTGGCGTTGAATTTGCACTTTTCCTGCCTCAGTCTCCCAAATGGTGCGTTGACATACCTGGATGCCTTTGAGATTTCAGACCGGCTTTGGGTCCATTTTAGCCAATCCAGAAATGTTCCATTGTAAATAAACTTCTCTCCCTTCCTTTCCTTTTAAATATGCACCAATATCTGATTTTATAAGTATTAACCAATGTGCAGGATTCATGTAAACCCTAAGGAGGATTCAAAGGTGCTGAGGACACAGTCCCAGCCACTAGGAATTTAAAATCTAACACAGGAAAGAGATTTACAAACTGCAGCAAGGTAACATTTTGTGGCATGATAAAGATACAGCGAAACCAATTTGTTAGGGAAGGAAGGAAGGGAAGACTCTATAGGGAAGGCGACATTTAGGAGAAGCCTGGTGGGTCAAGGGATGCCAGCAGTGAAAAGGAAACGATGTCCAGCCTGAAAGTGAGCATTCCCGTTGACCTAAAGCTCATGGTATGTGAATGAACTAAAGCTTTGTCCTTTGGAAAATATCACAGTCTACTGAGGGAGGAATGTAAATAAACGAAGGTGGACGTTTTGTACTCCGAGTTACACAGGAAGTACTCTGGAACATACAGAAAGAAACTCCAAGGCGGGGGGCTGGGGATCAGCTGGAAGCTCCCGGATGCCTAAATTTCGGAGGAAAAGGATGTTGCCCAGTGGAAGAGGGTGATTGGGGAGCGACTCAGTGACAGAGGGGTGTGAAGCACGGGCAACTCTGGGTTCACTCTCCAGCACTAAAAATAAAAATAAACTTTAAAAAAGGTTCAGATAAAAGCATATACAAGTTTCCCTCCTCCTTTGTTCTTGTCATAAACACACAAACTTCCTGGGGCTTTCTGAGGAAATTTGGTTTCAGGGTTCCATTAGGCAACAGTTCTCGGTTTTCTAAATTGAAGTGTAAGGATGCTGAGTTCTGCTCTTTCTATTCCTAACGATTTCTCTTAGGGTTTTTCTCATCAGTTCTCGCCGGCATTGATCGCTTTCCCTCCTTCATACAGCTTTTGTATTTGCTTCTTTCCCAACCTGGACCTTGTAGGAAGCACCGGGGCTACTTTAAGTCCATTCAAAACTGCTCGTCTGTCTTCCCTAAATTCCAGTTTCACAAAGACTGAGTTAGTCGTTAGGGAATCAAGGCGAGACCCCGCTTTCCGGGCCAGGGGACGAGTTTGTCTGCAGATTGGCGCCGGGACGGGATGTTTCAAGTTGAAGCTGTAGTTTGATTGCTTGATTCTGTTACTTGCTAAATGTTTAATCTCAAACAAGCAAGACTGAAGCAGGAGGATCAGAAGTCAGAGCCCTGCCTGGGCAATTGAGTGAGTGCGGGAGATCTTGTCTCAAACAGACAACAATAACCACGGCAACAGAGCGGGGCTGGTGACACAGCTCAGGGCAGAGGCCCTGGGTTCCATCTCTGACACTCAAAAACAGCAGCCACCTTAGAGCGTTTTGAGAACTGCGTGAGATGACGCACAGAAAGCACTTAATGCCGTGAGGAACCTGTAGTGAATGCTTTGCTCAGGGTCAACCATTATTTAAAAAGTTTTGCGTTTTTCTGGTTCTCAGGCCTTCGGACTTGGACCGGAGTCTATACCACCCCTCTTTAGGTCTCAGGCCTTGAACGACACCGCTAGCTTTCTGGGACCTCCAGCTTGTTAGCAGATCGTGGGACTGCTCGGCCTCCTCAGTCAGGTGAGATACACACATGCACACGGGTCAGATATGTAATATAACATTAGTATTAATCAGGGGTCCCCAGAGGATCAGAGCCAGCAGAATTTGCGTGCACGCAGAGAGGATTTAGTAGACTGACCACGTAGGCTGAGAGGCTGAAGAGTCCCCCGCGGGCACTGCAGGCTCAGGCCAAGCAGCAGGAAGCCTCAGAGCAGCAGGGACCAGCACGCAGCCCTAGTCTGGGCCGACGGCCTGAGTGCCCCTGGCCACCCCTGGCACAAATCCGTGCTCCAGAGCTGAAGAATCTGGAGTCGGCTGTCCATAAAAGACAGCAGCACCGACTCTGGAGGCTTCCCCGTCTTCCTCTCTAGGTTCGGTCCGGCCCAACCCACCGGACGGTGCCGTCCACACGCAGGATGGGTCCGCCCCTGCGTGGAAGTTCTCGGCTCACCGGCCGGTTTTCTCAGAAGACAACATCACAGACACACGGGAAGTGTGATGTACCAATGTTCTTTTTCAAGTTTTAAAAATATTTTTTACGTTTGTAGTACATATTTTGTGTTTGTAGTACACAACAATCACATTCCTCGTGGGGAGGTACCAACCCGTTCGAATTGACAGCCAAGGCCATGATCCTCTTGGTTCCGTCCCCTGCAGAATCCTGACGAATGATGTGTGGATGGCAGCCAGGTGCATCATCATGATGTGAGAATTTATTGGAAGTGCAGATTCTTAGGTCCTGCCTTTGCAACAAGATAGCTGAGTGAATCACACACGCATTAGGGCGCAGAATTCGGTACTCTCCATGAAGAATATTCCATATTTATTTTCATGCCAGATCATTTATGGAATGGCCACATCCTAAAAAGCACATTTGCCAATTAAACAATCATTTTAGCAAAGACAGAACTCACATGGATCTAGCCCCACTTCACACGGTGAAGTTAATGAGAAACAATGATTAGCATTTGTAAGGCCTGTTTGACACCTCTCAACAAGAGGAGGACTAGAAAGAGGGTCCGTGCTCTGAGCCTACTTCCACACTGGGGAAGCAGGGCAGGTGGAGAAGAAAGACCTTTGGGCCAGGAATGTTTTTATTTGGCTTGTTCTTAAAAAGAGAACAATCTAAAATAAAATTAAATTGGTACGAGGAGTGGGCTGGGAGTACTGGGAGTCGAACATCTGAGAAAAATTGACTAAACAGAGGTATCAAAACTACTCACTAACAGAAGGCCTTGGAGCCGGGACTTCTCACACCGGCCTGGCTTTCTATAGCATTAAATTCACTTTCGAGGGAAGCACAACTAGAATTTAGCAAGTGTTTATTCTCCCGGCATTAGCTGGGGTAAACACAAGAAAATCGTTGGAGCTGGGCGTGGTAGTAAATGCCTGCAGCTTTAGCTATTTGAGCAGCTGAGACAGGAGGATCATAAATTAGAGGCCAATATAAGCAATTTAGTGAGATCCCGCCTCAAGACATAAAAAAAAAAAAAAAGAGCAAAACAAAAACTAAAATGAGCCAGAGCTCAGCTTTCTTGCGTTGAAGCCTTGGTACCAGGGTGGTGACTAGAGGTGGGGGTGAGAGGAGGTGGGGAGTGAGAGGAAGATTTTTTTTGGAAAATGCCTGTGGGTACTTTCCACATACCTGGCCTTTAGCTACTCACCAACCAGCTCTACCCTCACTTCCTTCCTCAGCTATTCGAATAACTGAAAACATAGTACCATCTCTCAGTGTCCAGACTTCCAGCTTGAATTGTAAGGAACAGTTCATCGGAACCAGGAAAACATTGAGTGGATACGCCGCCAATCCCCCGACCCTGTAGGGCCAATCTCAGGACCAGATGAAATTGTGCCTAATAAAAGATGAATAAGAAACAGGAAAAATGGGACTTCCTTGCAAATCATAAAAAAGGAACATGACATGTAAAAGAAAAACAAATAAGACACAGAAAAGTAATTACTTCAGGAACTAAAAACAATAGACTAAATTTCCTCTGTTTTCTCAATGGAATTAAAGTCATGTGAATGGAAAGAAAAGTTGTTATGCCTCAGAAATGACCAAAAGGCACAATCAATTTTGAAATGAAAATTACTTTAGAAGCAGAGAGGAGTAGAATCAACACTGAGAAAAAGATCACGGATACTTAGGGTAGGCATGAGAAGAAACCACAGATAAAGCAATGAAAAATTAACTTGGATCCTCTAGATGTGGAGACCTCGGTTAGTGATATACTGGAAGGAGAAAATATAGAATTAGCTGGAGCTAAATAGAGTTCATGATCATCATATAAATATTTTGCTATTCAAATCAAAAGAAAATGACAAAAGAGAGCATCTAGGTTTTTATCATTTATGTGGATCTTAAAATACATGGGCTTTTCTATATGTATAACATTTTGTGAGAATATAATATAATGGAGGCAAATAATAAGTTCTGTACTCAGGCCAGGATTACCTGAGGGATTTGGAAAATGGAATCTAAAATGTGCACACAGTGAACTTCAATGACATTGATTATATTCTGTTTTTTTCCTAGTTATTAGCTAGGAGATGCTGTTTATTGTATATTTATAATTCTTTGTCTTGTGCTGGTAAGAATACAGGAGAACAAATGGTCTCAAATGTAAGCTCTATTAAACTATTTCTGAGGCTTAGTGGACAGGTTCAAACTTTGTGTTCAGGAGTTCCTGTATTCCTGTATTCGGAATTTTTCTTCTATTATATTGTAAGATTTCATACTGTGAAATATATAATGTATACAAAAAGACTTTAAAAGAACTTTTAAAAATCCCAACTACAGTGGTATTGAATTTATGTTCCTATTTGGAAGGATTAACATTTTAATGGTATTATGTCTTTCTGTCTAGGAAAACTAAATATCACATTCATTCTAGCTTTCAGCATAAAATATATTTTTCTTATAGAAAAATATTCTTATTAAATGTATTCCTGGATATTTTATGCTTTGTTTCCTTACTGAAAATGAGATAATTGGACTCTACAATATTTATATAAAAACTACTACTACAGGTTGAACATCTGTAATCTGAAAATCCAAAATCCAAAGTGCTCCAAAATTAAAAATATTTTGAGTGCAGGCTGGGGATTTAGCTCAGTGGTTAGAGTGCTTGCCTAGGAAGTACAAGGTCCTGGGTTCAATTCCCAGCACCAAAAAATATATATATATATATATATAATATATACATTTTGAGTGCTGACATGACACCACAAATGGAAACTTCCATACTATGGAATATTGCTTCACGTACGAAGTTATTAAGAATACTGTATAAACTGAGTGTGGTGGCACATGCTATAATCCCAACATTTGGGAGGCTGAGGCAAGAGGATCACTGTGAATTCAAGTCCAGCCTGAGCGACATAGTGAGTTCAAGGCCAGATTGGACCATATACTCAGATCCCATCAAAACAAAATGAAACAACACAACAAAACAAAACACAAAGAAAGCCTAATGTGGTGGTGCATGGCAATCCCAGATCTCTAGGAGGCTGAGGCAGGAGGATTGATATTTAGATAATTAAGGAGACCCTGTCTCAGAATAAAAAATAAAAAAGGACTGTGAAGTGTGAGGTTCCCGGGTTCAATCCCTAGTACTACAAAAAGAAATTGTATAAAAATGATCTTTAGGCTCATGTATATAAGATTTATGTTTCACACAAAATGAATTTGCATTTAGGTCTCATCCCCAAGATATCTCATTAAGTGTATGGAAATATTCCAAAATCTGAAAAAAGTCCAAAAATTTGAAACACTTTTTGTCATGGACATTTTAGATAAGGAATATTCAACCTGTGGTTTGTCTATACTTTTCTTGTATTTTGATAACTTGCCAAGTTTTCTTATTAGTTTTAATAGGTTTTTAGTTTTGTCTTTTGGGTTTTTAAATAGGCATAATTAAATCTGGAAATAAACATAAACATTATTCCATCCCATGTATATTATTTAGTTTCCTTGCATTATTCAAATTCTATAAAATAATTTTGGAAAATATTAGTGATAAAAATGAGATGCCCAATTCAATTCTGATTTTGAGGGCAATGGCTTAAATTTTACCACATATAAAATATTTGGTTGTCACATGCAGTAGCAATCATGTGTAATTCCCTCTACGCAAAATAGAAAATAAAAAGGCGGAAAAACAAAACAGAATATTTAGATATATGAAAAGTGGTTAAATATATATTTGAGAGTGTGTGTGTGTGTGTGTGTGTGTGTTTCAGTACTAAGGACTGAATCCAGGTCCTTTGCACTGAGCTACATCCCCAGCTGTTTAAAAAAGAAAAAAAAAAGAACTTTTTTTTAGATTTAAAATAAAGTCTCACTAACTCTGAGTTGCCCAGGCTGGGGTCAGAACTGTGACCCTCCTGCTTCAGTCTCCCAGTGTGCTGTGATTCCAGGTGTGCACCACCACATCCAGGAATTTGGAATTTTTATTAGAAATTCTTGGTGATTATTTAAAATGTATTTATATTTTGGCATCTGTAGATAAAATATTTTTGGAATTCTTACTATCATAATTATGGTTTTATGAAATGTACCTACTGTTCATATTATAGTTCTCTTTTAATAGTCAATGTACTAATATTTTATTTAGAACATTTGCACTTCTATTCATAAGTCAATTATATATCTTTTTGGTAGTTTTTTAAAGGTAAGTTTGGGTAGTCTTGTGTTAACTTAATAAATTATCTTGGTAGTTTTAAATAATCTTTGAGTCCAGAATATTTTAAATAAGAAAAACAAAATAGGAATTAAAATATTTCCTCAACACTGAAATCTGTTTGGTGCCTGGGTTCACAAAGCAAAAGTTTAGATAGCTACTACAATACTGTTTGATCATATTTGGTTTCTGAAGTATGTAGCAACAATTCAGAAATCAAGGACTCTGTTAAATTTCTGAGTCTATTCAGCTCCTGAGTTGTTCGCGAGGGTTGAGATAGTGAGGGATACTATCTGAAATTGTATTTGTTATTTTGAAGGTTAAATTGAAGTAGGCAGTAAAACTATCTGGAGCTAAACACATTTTAGGCTGGACTAGGTATAATAAGTTTTTTCATAGATTCCAACTTCTTTCATCTCTTCACTTTTTAAAAATATTATTCGGCCAGCATTGGCATTAATTTGCATTTAATTTTCTTTTGTGATGATTTTTAAAGTTTTTGAAACAGGGTCTTGCTATGTAGTCCAGGCTAGCCTCAAACTTGTGGCAATGCTCCTGCCTCAGCCTCCCGAGTGCTGGGATTACAGGGGTGTGCCACCACACGTGACCCTTAGCAATTTTAAATAAGTATTTTAATATCGTTTGTATCTGTATAGTTCTTTCTTTCTTTTTTGTTTCTTTGTTTTTTGAAACAAGAACTTGCTATGTCGTTTAGGCTGATCTTGAATTCACCATGTAGCCCAGACTGACCTTGAACTCATGGCAATTCTCCTGCCTCAGCCTCCCTAGTACCAGAATTACAGGTATACACCACCACACCTGGCTTCATGCTTACAGGTTTTTCTCCAGATTCAATTTTGTATAATATTGTTTCCCTTCCCTCATCTCTTTTTTACATTGTAAAAATCAGCATGTCAGAGGGTTTTGTATTTCTTTGTAAGGGATTTAAACTTTAATTATTTAACATTTCTATTAGTTTGAGGCTTCCTATTTCATTAATTTTAGCTTTTATTAGTCTTCTAATAATTTAAAAAATTTTTAGTATATTTCTAAAGTTTCATACTCCGTGAATTAAAGTTTTAATAAGCAAAGAATTTAAAACTACAAATTTCTTTTTATATAACTTTAGAACGCTATTCTAGTAGTATTTATATGAAGTTTTTCATAGACAACATGATTTTTCTTTTGTTCATTCTTCTTTGTGATACTGGGGATTGAACTCAGGCCTTTCTTCCTTTCTTTCTCCCTTCATCACAATTTTGAGATGGAGTCTTGCTAGGTCACTGACTTATCCAGGCTGGACTCACACTTGTGATCCTCCTGCCTCAGCCTCCCAGAGTGCCGGGAGTATAGGTGTGCACGGCCACAACCGGTTTGATTTCATCTTTAGCTAAACCAGTTCTTTAGAAAAGTAGCTCTTAATATCCAGCCATTTCGCTCTCTTGGTCATCTTGTTGGTGTACTTTTCCTGTTGTGTGATTAATATTTCTACTTGTAGGAATTTATTAAGGCAGACTTGGGACAAAAATGTGTACATATTAACTCAATAAAAATTGCTCAGGGCCTACGATGTGCAAAGCACAGTTCTTAGTGTGGAGGATTCAGATGTATACCAAACAGACGGTCGAGTTTGCCTTACTCTTTTATGGAGATTACATTTTCTCAGAACATATGGACAGTAAACAAATTTTAGAAAATGTAATGTCAGATGGAGAAAAATACTATGGAAAAAATAGCAAGCAGGCATGAAGTCAGGAGAAGAGCAATGTTGTAGGAGAGGTGGACAGTTAAAGGTTGTTTTTTCTCTTTTTTTTTTTATACAGAGTCTTTCTGTGTAGTTCAGGCTGGCCTTGAACTCACAGCAATCCTCCTGCCTCAACTTCCCGAGCGTGTGCCACCACGACCTGCTGAAGACTTACAGTTTTAAATGAGATTACGAAGGATGCTCCGATTATTTAGAGGCAGATATAAGGAACCAGGGTGGTGTCTGGAGAAAGGAAGTTGCAGGTAGGACACAAATAGAAATACTCCAAAGTGGACAGGAAGTATTGGTAAGTGGTTTAAAATTTGACTGGTTGGCCAGGGAAGCCCCATCTGAGAAACCTTTTTACTTAAGACTGAGGAGTTTGCATTTCAGGTACTGGAAGAAACAAATTTTTATCAACAATGCTAAAGAAGAGACTGAATTACCTTCCTATTATCACTATAGAAACTTTAATAAAAGCGTTGTTAAGGCCATCGCAGATGTAACCAACATTTGCACTATGTAAGACAATAACAGTAATGTGTCATTCTCTCTTGATTTTGTGAAGTTTATGGTTTGGAAGCCTTTTAAAATTTATAATTTTTATGATTTTTTTTTCATGCTAAGTAAATAGAAACTTCAAAACTGACTTTTGAGCTTACTTTTACATGCTATTTAACCTGCACCTCCCACTCGTGGACTGTGTTTCAGATCACGGGTGTCTTGGGTCTATCCTGGGCAAGGAGTGACACGCAAGTCAAGGACAACGAGGGTCTCTGAGAGGTTGACATTTGGTGACGGCATCAAGTGGCACGAAGGGGTGCTGCACGGTGAGCGTGGAATTGATTAGATGTAGCAGCGTGTGGCTGCTGCGAATGTGATAGATGAGACCTGCGTGGAAGAGGTCACGTGAGAGTGGAAGAACTCTGGGCGGACGGTGTGAACCATTGTTCTAGAGGGTGAAAAGGAATGGGTGGTAGCTGGTGGGAGCAGGGAGGAAGTAGGGAGGAAGAGGATAAGACATGCCTTTTTTTTCTTTCTTGGTGATACTGGGCATTGAACCAGGGTTTTTGCACTAAGCTAGAGCTCTTGCCCAATTTTACTTTTTATTTTGAGAAAGGGTCTTGCTAAGTTACTAAGTTGCCCAGAGTGGGTTCTAACTTGCAAGCCTCCTGCCTCAGCCTCCCAGAGTTCCGGGATTACAGATGTGTACCACCATGCCAAGCTAGGGGATTTGATTTTTAAAGACAGAAGGAAAAAAAAAAACACAAAACATTTTTGTGGGGAAGAGTCAGACAGAGAAATTTGATGGGAAAGAAAAAGGAGGTAGCTTTAAACAAAGAAAGAAAACCACTGTATTATTTTTATTCTCTGATCTGTACTTTTATCTGCTTGATCTATTGAGTTCTGCTGTAAAATTCCCCACTAGGATCATCATGTGTATGAAAGCTTAGCTCTCTTCCTCAAAATTTTGCTGCTGTAGATTTTATTGTACAAGAATTCACTAACTGTACTTTTAGACTTCACAATGTGCCTCTTTTTCCTGCTTTCTGCTCTTGGTTTTGAACTGTTATCTGATTTTGATTTTGCCACTCCTGCTTTCTGTTTGCATTATTTACCTGGTTTGATTTTCCACATGTCTTTATTTTTAAACTCTGTCGTTCCTTTCAAGCATGCTTCTTGAACACAGCATTGAGCTAGTATATCCATTAGGGCCATTTGGGTTTCAAATAAGGCGCACTGGTTTAAGAAATGAAGTGGGTTTTATTTGCTGTTATAAAGTCCCAGGGTTGGCGTGCTTTGAAGCATGATTTGTTTCAATGCTTTTGCCTGATTTATTTCTGCTCTTTTAGTTTTTGTGTGTGTGTGTGTTGGGCTGCTTCTCTCAGGGGAGAAAGGACTACATAGGTCCGGCTTCCTGTGGGTCTGCTACTGTAGAATCCAGGAAGTGAGCGGTCCTGTTCTGAAAGCTAGATGTTCTTGAATTGTGTGTCCAACCCCTAAACTCGCTATGACTAGTGGGGTGCAAGTCACCCCGGGTCTGTGCCTGTGACAGGGCACATTGTAGTATTATTACAATATTAGCATTAATAATAGATTGCAAGTTTGAGCCCAGCTTGGGCTACTTAGTGATTAGCAAGACACTATGTCAAAATAAAAATTTTAGAAGGGCTGGGGATGTAGCCCAGCATGAAGGTTCTAGGTTCAATCCCCAGTACTGGGGCACCAGTCACTTTGGAGAGGGGATTCGTGTTGTAATAAATGGATACTTTCCACAAATTAACCCTCATTCTTATAACCGATTTTGAGATTAATTCCCTCCACCTAGGCTAACATAGCTTCATTCAAGGATGAACATTGTAGAGAGGTAAGCACAATTATCGCTATTGGATAACAATATAATTCTTTGTCATCAAAAGCCAAGTGTATCAACGGATAAAACAGGCCAGAAATAATTAGAGATAAGTAAGACTGTTGTTACAATGTTAATATTAATAATGAGAAAATTTCTAATTTCCTACATACAAAGATTAACCATTTAAAAATGTAACTGAAGATATATTTCATTTATTAAAAAGTATGAAATATATTGGAGTAATTTATGAAGAAGCATGCATTATTTATATAAAAATATAAAGTTAAAGATATCGAAGATGTTTCAGGCTAAGAAAACTCAAGATTATGAGGCTCAATATTGTAAGCTTTTCTTAATTGCTCTCTGAAATTATTGCAATCCTAATCAAAATCACGATGGTTTTCTTTCTGGGTACCTATTTGAGAAGGGAGGTTTCACAGTCAAGACGAAGGACTGAAAAGCCCATATGATAAATGATAAAATTACTCTAGACTAGGCAGGATGTTTTTAAAGAAAGCTTTACGGCCTGTGTGGCAGAAGGAAGCCTTCTTACCTTTTATATAAACTACTACGATATAGAATTATAGCAATTAAAAATAATGGAGTATTGGTAGAAAAAATAAAGAATGAAACATAACAAAAAATCCAGAAAGATACTGAAGTAATATAAAGGTGGCTTAGCATATTAGTGAGAGTGTTTTGAGTTTCCTGCATTGTCCGGAAAGAGGTAAATATATCATTTATCATATAATTCAATAAGTGATCTAAGTTCATTTTGTGAACCTACAACAGAATACTTGAGACTGGGTAAGTCACAATTTCCTGGATCACAGTTTCAAGATACCACCTTCTAGCAAGGATTTTCTTCTTATGTCATCCCACAGTAGAAGAGCAGAAGGGCGAGGAGAAGTAGAGAGAGGCCAAGTTTATCATTTTATAAGGAACCAACTCCTGTCACGGTGACAATAATCCATTCCTGAGGATGGAGCCCTCGTGTCCTTATCGCCTCTTATTAATTTTTCTATTTTTACCTTTTTTTATTAGTACATATTTACCATGTATAATGATCACATTCATCATCGGGAATTTGTACCTGTACGTAGTATAACAGAAGATCGGCGGCGGGTACCACAACACCCTGCTTGGGATTCATTTGCTGGAGACTAGTGAGAGATAACACAGAATTAGAAACATAAGGCCAGATTAGGCCACGTCAGCAAGTACTTTCTATGGATAGTATATATCACAGGTTTGGTCTTGATTTTAACCAATGAGAAGGTGGTTTATCTGTATTTTATATAGTTGATGACAGTGAAAATTTGGAATGTAAAACTTGTCGTTATCTATTCCATTAACAGCCCTTAGATTATTAGAATCAGTTAATTTCTTATGTCCTATGCACGTTAAAGTCTTAAAGGAAACACTGTATTTTCCTTAACTCACTGTAAATAAAGTGGTAACAGCAAAGAACCCTTCATGGACTTGGGATCAAGTTCTAGCTGGCCGTTCTGCATCGATGTCTTTCTGGTGGTATGACCAAGGGCAGAGGCCCTCAGCCAGCCTGTGTCTTTGTTTCTTTATTCACAGACTAGAAATCACAGGCCATAACTAATAGAGTTGTAAGGATTAAATGAGTCAACAGACAAGCAGCATGACAACAACCATCACCTCAAAGTAAATCAAAACAAACGGCCATCATTTTTGTTGTTATTACAGTTGTGACTATTGCGTAGGATATTGTTTTGGTACCTGCACTAAATGTTGATTTGGTAAGTCTAAGGACTCACGCAGTCTAAAACAGCCTTTTTTGCTGGTTTACTTTGTCTTCTGCTCTTCATGGATAACTAGGAGCTTACTCAGAGGGTCGCGTGTGTGGTGTCTTCTGCTTGAAGTATATTTGCTGGAATCTGATGACGCCAAGGAGCCAGCCCTGTGTGCTAGGCACTATGTTTGGCACTGGGGCTAGTGTTCAGGAAGACATAGGAATACCCTGGGGGAGCTGAGGGGATGCTGAAGAAAGAATTTCCACATAGCAGGGACGGCAAGATGGAAGACAGACGTACTCCAGCAGGGAGTACGGAGAATGTGCATCGGAAGCAGAGCAGAGGGAGAAGGTAGTTTTCTGGTTGAGGAACTCTGCCCTGGACAGCACAGGAGCTGGACCTTAGGAAGGAGGCAGGAAGGGTGTCCAGGGACAAAAAGCAGAACAAGGGCAGAGGCAGGGTGGCCCGAAAGAACAAGCTCGCTGGGGGACTGGCACGGTGTCCTTTGCGTCCGGTCCCTCAGGTGAGCTGGTTCGGAGGTGGCATTGCGGCAGGCAAGCGAAGCAGACTAGTGTTGTGACTGCCATTCTATAGCCGTTTAGCATTTTTCAAAATTATTTTACTGGGAAATCTTTCATAGTAAACCTTTAAATGAAGTCATGTTTAAGATGTGGTTGTACTTTTTGATTATGGGAGAAATTCAGTATGAGAGTTTTTTTTCTCTTTTTTTTTTTTTTGCTTTTTGAGATAGGATCTCACTATGTAGCCCAGTCTGACTTCAACCTCTTGATCCTCCTGCTTCAGCCTCCTAAGCACTCGAATTTCAGGCATGTGCCACTGTGCCCAGCTAAAAATAGAATTATTCTTTGCATTACATCATGACTATATGCTCACTTCCACAGCACGTATACATTACATTATGACCAATTGAGTGTGATCTTGTATTTTCTGAACCGTCTTCAGTATGCAGTTATACAAGCTATGACTATAACTGATAAAAATAATAGCATGAGTAATAAAAATATTAATATTTACTGGCAGCTTTCTTGGACCTGAGTTACTGTAGAATCTTTTAATTCCACTAGCATATTTAGTCCTTAAAATATTTCTGTGAGACAGACATTATTATGCTTATCAGAAAATATTTTGGTTTTATTTTGAAGGTGGCTTACTAATGTTATTATTTTTATAATCTTTCAAAACTTTTTAAAGGCATGTATGTATATATTATTTTATTTTCATGTAAGTAGGATAAATTTGTTCAACTTGTACATATTGATCTGAAATTCTCCTTAAAAAAAAAAAAAACAAACTGAAAAACAAAACTGAGGTATTGGCAAGTACAGGCCAAATCCACCCCCAAACCTGTTTTTGTAAATAAAGCTTTATTGAAACACGGCCGTGCTTTTTTGCTCACATATTACCTATGGCAGCTTCAGAAAACATTTTGTAAACCAGTAAAAAGACGATACCATCCCAGTAATTATGGCAGATTGTATTATTTTATATGTACCACAGGCTTCATCTGCCTCTTATTTTCCTTATATACCCATCTTTTCTGTCATTTTTTGCTATAGGCTAGGGAGAGAGAGAGACAGAGGCCAAAAGGAGAGAAAGAGTAGAGGGGGGAAGTCTCCAGAAAAGTATTATCCCTGACTGATTGCAATTTGAGATTTTTCTTTTAAAAACTCATTTACAGAGAAAAATTAATACAATTCTATCATATGAGAATATTATTCTATCTTTCTGAATTTGCCTAGGTTGAAGCCAGTGATGAATTAAACAACCTGCCAGACACAGTGGGAGTCACAAAGAACAGGTGTGTGTCTTTGGTATCTTCCCATCAGGTGAGCACTGTGGCGTTTGTTAATCATGCTGCTCCTCTCTTGCTGCCTTTGTGCAGATACAGGGATCATCTTAAAGTGATCACTAACATTCCACTTGGGAATACTTACCCGGTCGTGGGAAAAGGAGAACGAACACTTGAGAACTTTCAAATAACTGTCATAAAAATGTCAAAGGACATCCCCTCAAGACTGGGATTAATTCCACAGGGAAGTCATGGCATAATAGTCAATTTAGAGATTTAAAGCTTAAGCTTAGATTCAAAAAATTAAAAACCAAAACAAAAACCAAACAAACAAAAAACAAGTAGAGGAAAGTCTGCTTAAAATCTTAAGATTTTCATAAAATGAGAAGAAAGAGTCATGTGTAATTTTCTCATCTGAATTAGTCTTTTCCCCACATCTTTGCAAATGTCTGCTGCCAAGCTGAAATTTCACTGTGTGTGAACACACTTAGTGATGTGATGTTCATTAAGTGTGTGAACATGACTTTTGCACAATCAGAATGGAAAACCACAGAGACTCAATTCTCTAAAATTATCCAGAATGATAAGAGGAAGCACTCATTCAGTGATAAGAGATTAATTTATATCTAAGGTGGAATTTAAGATATGCCACAAGGAGTTCTTTCTAGGATAATTTGAGGACAAAGACTTCTTTGATTTAAACGTGATAGCAATTCACTACTTTAACATGAAAGCAGGAATAGTAAAAACCTTTACTGATATAAATGATTTTTTTTTAATTTTTGCTACCACTGTTTTCTCTTCCCTTCTCCCCTCCTCTCCTCTCCTCACTCCCCTCCTCTCACCCTCTTCCTCCCTCTCTCTCCCTCGCTTTCTCTTTCAAAAGAAGGCTGAGTAGGGTATAATAATAGCACTGGAGTGTAGGCTGGTGTTGAGGCAGGAGGGCCAGCCTGGGTGACTCTGAAATTCTGTCTCAGAAAAATAAAATGTGAACAAGAAAGAAAGAAGGAAGAAAAGAAAGGAAGGAAGAAGAAAAGGAGAAAGAAGGAAGGAAGGAAAGAAAGACAGAAAAGAAGAAAGAAAAGAGGTTGACTTCGACTCATTTCTGGAATTACAGGGGGACAAGCTCCATACGGCTGGGTGCGGGATCTGGTGGGGCCCCCGCAGACTGCACTGCGCCGCATGGAAGCACGTCTGTGTCCCTTGTGATTCGCAGTTACAGCCGTCTGTAACTATCAGTGTGAGACTCCCTTGAGAGCTGAGGTCTCTTTTCATTTGTCCACTAGAAGGTGTTGCCTAGTCTGGTGCGGGGGTGCCCGGCTGTAATCCCAGAACTCTGGGAGCCTGAGGCAGGATGACCACAAGTTTGAGTCTAGCCCAGTCAAGTCGACGACTTACTGAGACCCTGTCTCAAAACTAAAAATACAAAAAGGGCTGGAAGTGTACCGCACCCTGAAGGTTTTGGGTTCAGTCACCACTACTATAAACAAGACAGTGTGCGAGGCCGGCCAGGGCCGAGTGACCGGGCCACAGCGAGAAGAAGAGTCCCGGAGTCCGGCTCGTCATGAAATGTCACTCTGAAGAGTCAGTTCAGTGTTTCTTCCACCTCGGCTGAAATTTTCTCCTAGCAAACGTTCCTTTCTATAGCAAGAGACTCCCGGCGTTTTCTAAGATGTGAAGCATGACATGTATGTTAGGAATGAGTCATTCGAGTTTTGGTTTCTGACCACCACGTGCTAGAAACATGGCTATCATGCACTTTTTTTCCTCCTCGCTTTTCAACTGCACTCCATTCTGGCCTCCTTTGTCTCTTTTCTACTGACTCTTAACAGGAGAAGTGAGGAGAAGTTATTGTGGACCCAGGATACTGAGGGTCGGGGAACTCAGCTGCTCGCTCACACGCTGGCGGGTCCCGGCTTCATTGCAATGAGCTCCATTTCCATGCCAGCCAAAAATAGGAACCTTGGCCCCTTTCCCAGGAGTCTTGTAATTTTACTACCGTTTATGACAGTGAGGAGAAAAATAGTGGGAGACAGTAGATTATGTTGGAGTTTTCTGAGAAAATTTCAAACTGTGAGTTAGTTATTGGGCGGCATTTACCTATTTTTAAAACCGTCTAGATTGTTACACTGGTGTAGAGGTGACAATTGTCCTAGAAATTTTCCACGCTTTGACATAATTGCTGAAATGGCAATTGCAAAACACTCTATGTGAGTTGACACCAGAGAAGGAAGTATCTTGCTTAAAATTTCAGGCCTTTCCTGCAGCAGAGAGGGGTGGGTGTGGGCTGGCAAGGGCAGTGTTAGGAAGGAAGATGGGAAGAGGGAGGAGTTTGGGTAATGAGTGGAAAAAGCATTGAAGGATGTATAAACAGGTGCTCTGGACTGAGGCAACTACATTTGAGACTGTGAAAAAATTATAAACCTGATCTTTGGTCCTCATTGCAACAGAGAAGGTAATTGTCCATTTGTGTTTTGTTCTGTCTTGAAGACGGGTTTCAGAATTAAAACAGTGAGACACAGTGTTTTCTTTTCTAATTTGCCACTTGAAAATCAGCTCCCCAGCATGCAGAATTTGGACTGTGCTACACGTGAGTTTATTTATTTGCTATCACTTTAGAATTTTTTCTTTCTCCTGAATGGTAACAGAACAGTGAGAAGGTCAGAAATTCCTTACCAGAAATCACTTTAGAGGTCTGGTTTGGGAAAGGACTGGTGGTCTACAAAATTTGAGGGGGTCAGAGGAAGATTCTTCAAAATAAAGGAAAACAACGTTTATGTTGCAGAAAAGAGTAAGAAGTAATGTTATAAAAGCGTCTATCTAATTAGGGAATTTCAAAGCCAGCTACTTTAGTTTCCCCACAAAGTCTTGTTGCCTGGAAAGAATAAGCTTTTAAATTATGTGTGTGTGTCTGTTTGTGTACGTGTGTGTGTGTGTCTGTGTGTGGCATTTTAAACAGTTAAACAAACAAAGAGACAAATAAGAGCTTCTTCTCCCCATCTCCCCTTGATACTTTTGCCCTGGCAATCCCCTGAACAACCTCTGCGTTTGCTGGCTCAGGGCAGCTTGGCCGGCAGAAGACAAAAGATACACAAGATAATGACAGGGCAGTTGCTCTGTGGCCTTGCCCTTTATCAGGATTAACTGTTATGCCAATAAGCAAAACAGGGCAGTGGGGTTTTTCCATCCCTGGCCTTTGCTGTTCCTGGGTGCCAGATGGCATTATATCCATGGAAAAAAAAAAAAATTCTGCAAGTTATAATGTTGATCAGGCACTGTTACTTCCACTTGATCACACTGTTTGGGGCTCTCTTTGATGTACAAAACACTCCTAAGATAATGAAATGTGTTGGCAGCTGGCTAATGGCTGGGAAAGTGCAAACCCTGCATTGAACCCTTTGCATCAGACTATTCAATGGCTAGGTAACATCAGACCCACGCAGGAGAAGGGGCAGAGAGGCTCGTTGCCAGGCAGGCCCAGGACTCCTGGGCAAGCGGCTGCAGAGGGGCTGGTATTATTTTCTCTCTTCAATAGAAGTGGTCCATGCCTGCAGCAAATGAGAAATAAATCCATCAAGGCCAAGCCAGGGCTTATTTTGAGCTGTCTGCTGGAATTTGCATAAGAGCTTCGTGCCTCCAGGTAAACAAAGACTTCCTCCAGGGACTGATGTGGAGGTGATCTGAGAACTGTTGCTTTTTATTTGTGTACAAAGTAGGGCCTCATCTTTATGCAAAAGGGGGTCTTCTGAATTAAATTTGACTCTGCTAATCTTTTCACTGGTCTGATTCACTGGGAAAGTAGAGCATGCACAAATGGAGAGGGAGGACTCTTCTCCCTCCTCTCCCCTAGCCACTGCTGGCCAGCTCAGTGGGGACACACCTGGGGCCAATTGCTGGACCCTGAGAGTCCTTTCACCATCTAGACCCAGTGCCTCCTCCTCTCTGTTTAAAACACCTCCTCTTTCCCTAGTTCATCCTTATCTGTGTCATTAGAAAGTGGCCTTTGACTCAGGAGCTCCGCTGTTAGACTGGGGTTAGCAAACCCCAGGCCAGCCCGTGGACTCTATGGGCCTAACAAGCCAAGAAGCAATTTTATATTATCGAATAATGGTCTTGAACAATCAAAAGAAGAGGATTTTGTGACACTCGATAATGGTCCCTAAGAAAGACCCTGTTGGAATGCGACCCTGTCTGGACACAGCGCGGGCAGCAGCTCCATTGCCCGGCAAGCCCACGGGCTCCTTACCCGGAAGGGTTCCGTTAGGAAACTTGTCGCTGAGCCAGATTCATCCCTCTGGACCGTTTCTAAAGTCTGAGGATGAACTGGGCGAGAAACTTTCACAATCTAGTCTTTCCATGCCCTTTATCTGAAAAAAGGTGGTAAGTGCTGTGGGTCAAGACACTTTGCTTTCTTTCTAGTTTAAAGCAGAACCAATTTTTGAAGTCCTTTTTAAAGCTGCTTTCTGTACTCAGCCTCAGTTCACAGTCAACTCCTAGGTCGGCTTAAAACAAATGCTTCCTGTTTGAAGTGCCCCAAGGGTGTGAGTTCGGCCCAGGGGAAGTTTTCGTCTGGGGCTGGGGGCTGATGATGCAGATTCTGACCTGGGGGGACCTGGTCGCTTTGCAGGCTCCGTCTGCTAAGCCACAGCTTCAAGCTTGCCAGTGCCTGCTGAAATGAAGCTGCCAGTCCCACAGTCGGGGTCTGAGTTTCTGCGCTAAGCTCTGCTTCTGCTACTCCTGACAGAGAGTGCTCCAGACGAGTCCCTGAGCACCTTTTGGGCTCCTCCTCATCCCGTTTACCAGGGTCTAGTGGGTGTGCGGCCTGTAACTTCCTACCTACTCAGCTGCATCTTCTGAGGCTGAGACTTTGTTTTTGAACTCTGGCTTTTGCAAGATTATTGACCACAGCTGTTCTGGGTCTATTAAAAATGGAATCTTTCTTCGTTAACAGTCAACAGCAAGAGCTGGGCTTGGTAGCTCATGGTCTGTATTCCCAGCACTTGGGAAGCTGAGGCAAGAGGATGGCGAGTCGCAGGCTGGCCTGGGCTGTGGAGTGAGACCTCGTCTTGACAAAGGTGGACAGTGGTTGATTCTGCGTGGTGGATTTATGGTGACTGTTATTCTCTTTGTGCTTTTCTATGTCTCCTAAGGGGCACATATGTAAGAAAGAGGAAAACAAATTCAAAAAAGGTCCTAGAAATATCAGTGTAGTAGTGATTTCCACTTACCGATGAGTATCTGAATTCCTTCCTCCCTTTCATCTCTGGCTCTAGACGTGAGCAGACACTATTTAAATCAATGAAACTGGCTGGATCAACTCTGTTTAATAGGACACCATTAAAAAAATGTGTGTGAGTGTATTTGAGAGAGTTGTTTTTCTGTTAAAAGAAACTCAGACTTCCAGTTTCTGGTCTGTTATATAAGGGCAACTAAAAAGCTGATCGAACTGAAAAAACAAAACGTCAAAAATCCCTGCAGTGATACCCATTGATCTGCCAGCAATGGTTAGTTTCGTAAGTATATTTGGGGGTGATGGGAACTTTTTCTTTACATTAAACTTACTTCGTTTTCAATTTTTATCTGGGATTATGTATTGTAATGGTACAAATATTTGAAAATATTTTGAAAACTCAAATCTCGTGTATATTTCTGCAGACTTTGAATATCATTTGGTCCCACTTCCATCTGTTATTAATCAGCCCCTTGCTCACCAAGCCCCAGCCCCCCCGCAAGGAACCTTGACTCTTAACCTCTTTATTTCTCACCATGGACCATTTGGAATATGTTCGTGTTACAGCTCATCTGGGGTGGGTATAGGCAGTTAGACTCCCTTTATGGCTTCAGATTTTGGAGTTATATGTAGAAAAGATTTTTCTGCACCATGATTGTAAAAATGAAACAAACTGCTATTTTTCTACTACTTTACTATTTGTTCTTATTTTACTTTTTTTTTGAGATAGGGTCGCACTATGTTCAAGCTAGCTTTGAACTCACTATGTAGCCCAAGCTGGCCTCGAACTCACGGCAATCCTCCTGCCTCAGCCTCCTGAGTGCTGGCATTACAGGCATACACCACCATACCTGGCTATTGTACAAATTTTAATCCATGTGGAATTTGTGTGTAAATTACCAGGCAATAATCTGATGCTTTGATCACACTATTTTTTAATCAACACAAATTAATGCTGACAATTATAAGTCCATATGGTAAAATAAATTATTAATTATTTGCTTCCAGGAGAATAAAATATTCTTACTAAGTTTATATCCACAATATTTAACTTGGGAAAATTTGACTTAGTAGAATTGATGATCCAAGATGAAAACTAATAATGGTATAGGATTCGACTGATAAAATTTGACAAGGATAAAGCAATTTACTGTAAACCATTATAAAATTTATATGAAAAGAATCTTGGTCTTTTCATAAAAAATAAACATGGAAGTGGTGATAATTAGAGATTCTTTAATTATGTAATGTAGCAAAGTGATCAAAGAGAAACAAAGCTGATTTAATCCCAGAAAATTTCTCAAGGAAAATTTATGAGTATTAATAAAGTATGATTTAAAAAAAATCTTTGTATGGATAAAACCAAGGCATGAAAGTGTCTTGGGGCCAAATCACTTATTTAGGAGTAAAAATGGCAAAGAAGTTTTATTTTTTTTTTTCTTGAAATTCAACACATACTCTGAGTGTTGGTGAAGGGCCAAAATGCTTAAGTGGCCTTGCTAGTGGGATTTCCCTGTCTCTCTCTTTTCCAGAGAATGAGGATCTATTATCTATCTTGTCCTTTGTTGTGTCCTCCAAATTCTTGGAGGAAAGTCACAAGGAGCCTTTAAAGTCTACTTTCCCCTTTGATGATAGTTGGTGATTTGAATTTGCATTCTAATGTGTCTCCTTCACCTTCACGATGTTTTATTTTGAGAATTTATACATGATAGTGTCCAATTCTTTGAACTGCTATTTTATTTACGTATCACTTGTTCATGGTTTACAGATTAGCCACACGATCTTGGGTTTCCGATGGGTTTTTTTGTTTGTTTGTTTGTTTTTTGTTCTTTGCAAACTATCTTTTTTTGTATGAGTCATATTCTATGAAGGTAGAAATTTGGTCTAATCTCTTTTTGAACTTCAGTATGTAAATCAGTATCTAGCACATAGTGATCAGCCAGTAAATATTTTTAATTCACTGAACTATGTACCTTTGTTTCCAGGTGTAACTTTTGATGAATGCCTGATTATCAGGTTGAGCTATCTGTCTGACCCAGATGCCATCACAGCGTATCTGAAACAGCTCTGAAGCGAGGCTTCTGACTCTTCTTATTCTAAAACTTCATTATTGGTGTCCCCCGCCTCATAATGTTCAACCCTGAACCTTTTCAGTCACCTGTTAACTTCCCCTGCCGCCTTCACATCCATATCTGATTAACCATCAAATTTATTGATTCTGCTTTTCAGTATCTTTATAGAAATTCGGTTCTTTTGGTCCCTATTGCCTTAGTTCAGGATCTTGCTGCCTCTCATTTGGCTGTTATGTTTTCTCTTAATTATTATCCCTTCCTTCGTGGGCCCACCCTACTTCCCCTTTGGCCTAAGGCTATTTTAAAATAGCGACTGTGGTCAGACTCTCTGGTCAGTCGCTATGTAGCTATGATGACGTCTTGTTGTCCAGAGCACACAATTAAAACTCTTGAACCTGTTTGGCATATTGTTTTGGAATGTGCAGGGCCTCCATCAATATTTGTAGTTCGATCAGTGGCCTCCCGTCCACATTAGTCTCCCATCCAGCCAACGTAGCACGCTGTCATTGCTAGTCACACCCCACAGTCTCTTTGCTGCTGACCTCTGTTTGACCTCTCCCTTCCCCAGCCACACAGCCTTCTCACATTTGTCTTCTGTGACTCTCCCACCACAGTCTTGCCCTGCCAGTCTGACCTCCCCACTTTGTCTCATAGTTGTATTTGCCTTTAATAGTCTTAGCCCTCATTCTTCCAGATCTCATTCCAAAATCACTTCTTAGTAAAACTTGCCTCTGTCCCCCGCTTCTCATTTGATAAGGACTATCCCCTCCACTTTGAACTCTGAAGGGAACTAGGCTAGTAACTCTGATTACCATCGTGTCCCTGGTATGTAGCACAAGAGCACATACTAAATACCTAATAAATGAACTCGTCAGTGTTTATAAAAGTCTTGTTTAACTTTCTCTCCTCTCAGAAACTTTGCAACAGCCCCTCCCTGCTTTGAACTCTTCTCTCTCTCTGCTCCAGTCCCGTCACACTTACTGCCTCTCTAGTAGGTGGTAGTTCCTACAGCATGGTTAAGTCAGGAAGATGATCCGGGTTGTGTTTAAGGGTGACTACTAACGGGAGGCTTTGTTCAAAAAGGTCAGGCATAAAGAACTGTAAAAGTCAAAATTTTAGGGGCTGGAGATTTAGCTCAGTGATTAGAGTGCTTGCCTTGCAAGCACAAGGGCCTGAGTTTGATCCCCGGCACCACAAAAACAAAACAAAACAAAACAAAAAACAAATAAAAGTCAAAATTTTAGTTAAATTAGAAATGCTCAGAGCAGCACTAAATTTTGGGTCAGAAGCCCATTTGAAACAGTGTCATTTAAAGATATGTTAGTTTTAGCCACTCAGTTCAAAATGTGTAGGCTTTCTGGGGGATACTGGGATGGAATATATGACAGTCCCCACCCACTGGTAGAAATGTATGTCCTAGTGCTGCTGAGTCAATAAAATCATCTTTTTACATTCTTCCTTGACTTTCTTTTATATGCCTAACCTGATAATCTTGTTAATAAATTCTAGCAGATAATGATAACCAGGAAATAATGATTAACAAAACCTTGCCCTACCTTAGGACATAAACATGCATGGACAAACCTTGTCTTTGTTTATTTAAACCTGCTCTCACAAAGGTAAGGTAATGCATAAGCTTTACCAAAGCTGCAGGCCTGCTGCTGTTAATTCTACTCGCTGCCCAACGAGTTGTCCGTCAGCCTGCTTTTGCCAAGTTTCTATTTTGACTAATAGATTGCCTATTTCAATAAAGTGTATTGGAAAAGTGATATCGCACCATTAGTTTTGGACTGCTGATGGGGTCTGGGGAGTTTCCTGAGGCCTCCATTGTAAATTTGAAGTCCCAGGAAAGCACTGGAAAAGCCGTGGTTATTCTCTATCCTGGAGCTGCCAAGGGGACCGGTATTATGGGTTCTGTAAGATTGTGTTCTTACCTTAACATTAGAGGCGTTGGGGTATGTTTTAATAATAGAAAATATATTCGTTTGTCTTCCTTGACAGTGCAGGAAAATGCCGAAGAGATCATTTTCCAACTCGCAGGAGAATCTTGATGTTTGGGTGCTGAGAGGCAGAAATTACTCGATTTGATAACACATTGAAGGCAGGTGTATGAGTCTCCTTATCCTGAAGGGAAGGGCCTGCGGTGGGAAAGGTCAGCCTGCAGGGCTCTGCGGGGAACAGCTCTGGCTTTGGGATTGCAGGTCACACGCCTAGTGGGGAGGCAGGAACAGAAAGAGAGACAATGAGAGCTCTGTCAGGTTCCGGGACTTTTCTAACTTGTTCTTGTTTAATATGTGATTATTTCCAGTCCCCATCCTGATGACTAGGAAAATGTTTAAAGCACAAATCATTTGCAGGCAGTGAGGTAGTTATGGTAGATCAATTCAACCACCCAACTAATTTCTATTGTGCTCTATGCCAGGAGTACATCCGGGGATGGCGAATACAGTTGTGAACAAAGATCTGTGATGTCCCAGAGCTGACATCCTAAAGGGGTGACAGACATTGAAGGAAGTCAACAAAACAGATGCACTATTAGGTTCTGGTAAGAACTATGGTGAGGGGGTAGAAAATGTGGGAAGTGAGGGCTGAGATTTTGAATTTGGTGGTCAAGAAATGCTTCACCCAGATGGTGATCTTTAGATAAAGATCAGAAGAGGGGGACAGAGCTAAGCGCGTGGTTATCTGGTGGAAGTAGGTAGAGTTTCTAGGTAGAAAAACAAGTTCAAGGATGACTCTGAGAATAAATTAGAAAGTAAAAGTATCGACTGAGTGTAGTTGAAAACTCAAGGGCTCAAGGTTGGCTTCAGGCCTGGTCTGATAAGAGATTAAGGAAACAAATTCCAGGTTCTCCTATAAGGAAAAGCAGCGTTGTTTTCATTCTAATATAGGTGAGACTTCTGGGGCTGTAGCAGAGCTATATAACACTTCACATTCTTGCAAAAACCTCATTTTTTATCTTTTTTTTGATGCTGTGATTGGGTCATTGGCTATCTTGAACCCGTCATTCTAGACAGAGCAAACAGTGTGTGGACTGTTCTATGTGTGTATCGCTTATTCTATGAGAAGGTAAGATTGAAAGAGTGTGCACATATCCAGCAGGATGGTTGGGGGACTAGAGGGAAAGGAGGAAAGGAATTCTCCTGAGGGCGTTAGGGCACCAAGAAAAAAACCGGCACATGACTCTCATTTCAGTACTCAGGAGACTGAGGCAGGGGGGATTGAAAATTCCAAGCCAGCCTGGATGACTTAGTGAGACCTTGTCCCAAAATTTAAAACATTGTTTTTAAAAAAGAGCAGGGTAAACAAAATCTTTGGATAGCAAAATCAGCGGATGTCCTTCATTCCATGTCTTCTAGCTTAGCGGCAAATGAAATCCTTCGTAGAGCAAGATCTAGCACAAACTTGCTTGAAAAGTCCTCTTTCCTCTACTGAATCCAGTTTCGTTCTTCTCGACAGTAAAGTGATGGGATATATGACATTTAAAGTTATATCCTCATTTACACTAAAAATAAAGCACATTTGGAAAAGGCAAATTTTAGGGTTGTTTGTTTTTGGCGATGCCTTTATGTAGATGCTCGTTGAGGGTGTAAAGGAGCAGCACTCTGCTCCCTGGATGAGAGAGGGAAGAAAGCGCAGGGGCGAGACCTGGCTGCAGGGACAGCGGGAGCCCCAAGGGCAGCTGCCTGTTGTTTGGTTAGCAAGGCGCTTTCCTGGCCCTCTTTCCCTGTGGCTGTTTCTGGAAGACTGGAGAGGCTAGCGGAGGAGCATGTGTCTCACCCAGTTTCTAAAAGGCCCTGCTGGTAGATAATCCCTGTTGCTTATCAGAGCTGGGCAGCTCAAGGCCAGCCTTATCAGGGAGGAGGGTTGAATAACAGCTGAAATTGTGTTTACCAGCACAGCTGCCGCAGCCGCAAGAGTCCTTCCCTTGCTGTGCCTGTCCCCACCCCTCGCTGACCCAACAAGGAGATGGTAGAAGGAATGACTTTGGCTAATCATTACGGTAATAGCCCACATGGAACAATTGTACACGTCCTTCCCGGCAGAATTCTAGAAGTTCTACATGGACTGTCTCGAACCTCAAAAGAGTAACTGCTAGCAGTACTTCCTACATGCCAGCTATTGTTCTCAGGGCTTTAGACGCGCTATATTGATTTCTTCAGGATGAGACTGATGAGATGGCACCACTGTCTTTCCTGTTTTACAGATGAGGGAACTGAGGCTTAGAGAAACTTTAGTAACTCGTCACACAGCTGCTAAGTGGTGTGGTTAGTAATGAAACTCAAGGTTAGTCCAGAGTAGTCCTTTTCCAGAACAGTTGTACATTTCAATCCATTGGTACTTTATCTTTAAAATAATTTCTAAAAGTAAAATGTATATAGAAATCCATTACAAACCACCACGAATGCATGTTTTCTCCGGTGTCTTTAGTGTATCTTATGTTCTGGGCTAATGAGAACTAGCACAATCGGCTCCACCATACATTCAAAATCAGTCCAGGTGATTGCGCCCGGTGAGGATTATGATTGTTGAAACTTAGAAAAGAAAGCATAAGGCAAGATCAGAGACGCGGCAAAGGAGAGAAGGGGAAAGAGAAGCTGAGGATGGGTGACCATCCACAGGGATTTTATAGACTGGGAGAAACTTGAAAAATTCACCCAGTCCAAGAATTTTGCAGAAACCTCATTTGGTCAGTTCACTGGGATGGGTTCTTCAAAGCTACTTGAAATATCAGAACATCAGTTTATTAATCTGGACATTATAACTCCTGAGAACCAGGCCTTCTTGGCTTTGGATCAGAGTTTTTGCTCCTCCTACCCTGTAGAAAGTTAAATCGTAATTATAATTAACTTGTTGGGGGGCCATGGGATCAGACAAAAGGAGATTTTTTTTTTTTAAATAGGGTGCAAATGTAGTCAAATGCACTGCAGTTCACTGCAGAAAGAAATGTTTCACCCAAAAGCAGTTGACATGACCCTTGTGCTTGCGTCACAAACTGACCAGTGTGCTCCGTGCCCCGGAGAGAACTTACCCCTGTGAATTACTTAGATGTGAATGACAGAACATCCAAAGCAACATAGACGTTTATTTCTAATTAAGTGAAGATCTAGGTTGATTCAAGCCTTGATTGAACCTTCAAGGTTAGCATAAGCCTTCACTGTATCGGTTATGCATAGTCCTTTTATATCTTGTTACTTTGCCCGGTGTAGCCTCTACCTATTGTCCAAGATGGTGAGCGTTTATCTTTTTTGTTTGTTTGTTGAGACAGTGTCTTGCTGTGTAGTTCAGGCTGGCCTTGAACTCACTTTATAGCCCAAGCTATCCTTGAACACATGGCGATCCTCCTGCCTCAGGCTCCTGAGTGCTGGGATTACAGGTGTGTGCTCCAGCATGCCCAGCCAGTGGGTCTTTATCTTTTGCAAAAAGAGGTTGGAGAACAAGTTAGAAAGAAAGCGCACGCACATCCTTCTTTGAAGGCAGGCTCCTAGAAGCTGATATATAAAGCTTTTGCTTTTATCCCATAGTCCAGAATTTAATTCCATGCCAGTGCTGGAATCACAGACATGTACCGCCATGCTCGGATAAAATGAATGCAAGGAAATCTGAAGGCGGAAGCCCACCAGTGTGCCCCTCATCAGGTTCATCATCGGCAAGGGCAAAGTGGTGAGAGCCTGCTGGGGCAAGAGGTGAAAGCTCATTGTTCAAGACTTACCGCCCAAGGCTCAGACTCCAGCACTCATCCAGCCAGGGAGGAGAGGCGAGGCTTAGGTAGCTGACCTGCTAGTCCCTTGCTGCTTCGTGCAGTACAGCTGCAGAGCTTGGGCTTCCCCTCTTATCATTTTAGAGCAGTCTCCCAAGCTACTAGAGATGAGCTGGAGGACAGTCCTGGAGTGCAGGCCCTGCCATCTCATATGGTGCTTTTTCCGAGAGGTACCAATACTGATCATGTACTTTCAGGTCCCCAGCTCCAGAATTGAGCTCTCTGTCCTGGAGTCTCCCACTCAGTCTTTCCAATTTGCTGTGTGCCACCCCATGACATAACAAGCAGGAGATTCTCCTATAACCCGCTTCTGCTTCTGCTTCCTCGGGTTCTTCTCCATTGATGTGCTCCAGCAGGTCTGCCTGTGAGCTGTGCGGCCATCTGCCCTCATTTGTAGAACACGGAGTGCTTAGCAATCTGAACACACAGCCAGAGGTTATTTTAATATCTGTGTTCCTTTCTTTCTATGTGCCTACTGCTGTCCCATCCTTATTTTGTGCAACATATTCTTTCCTGTGTACTATGATACTTCTGATCAGCTACACTTCAGTCTTGCTGGGTTGGATACCCTCTCTCTAGTCCAGTATTTTTAGTGTTGTTTTTTTTCCTCTTTTCCAGTTTATTTTGGGTTGTCTGATTATATTACTCCTAAAACAGAAAAATGGAATATAACAGAAAAATGTCAGGGAAAATGTCAGGTTTGTATGTCTTAGAAGCAGGATGGTCAGGTGGTCTTTCAATCAATTTTTTTTTATTTTTTGTTTAATATTGACATAATCCCTAAAGAGTATATAATGCTTAACTCTAGCACTGATATTAGGAGGAACTGCTTATATACAGCAGTTCACAAAAACCACTTAACTTTGTTTTTTGGCGTAGAACTAAATTTTGCTTTTTTAAACATTTCTTTGTGCAAGTCAAAGCTTTTCTTCCTTCCTTTCTTTCTTTTTCTCGAGACAAGGTCTTGCTAAGTCATTAAATTGCCTGCCTGGACTGGGCTCACACTTGTGGTCCTCCTGCCTCAGTGTCCCAGAGTGCTGGAATTACAGGCATGTACCACCATGCTTGGGTAAAATGAAAGCTTTTTATATTCCAGCAATTTCACTATGTACCACAGCAGGAAACTGCAAGGTGTCTGAGAAGCTGCAATATGTAGCTACAGTGACAGAAAGAATTAATATTAGCAAACATAGAACTTCTCTCTGATCCATCTTCCTGTATGTTTCACTATTGGTTTTGGAAACACTGAATTTCCCTTATTACTACATGACTTCACCTAACTATAGTGCAATAAGAAGTGTAAATTGCAATGGTTTTAAATAAGAATGAAGAAAGAAAAATCATAAC